>JBAMJV010009172.1:0-134750 GCA_037951105.1 Echinarachnius parma
ATGAACGATTCATGATTAATTAAGCTCATCAACATAGTTTAATAGATGTTCCATAATACCATTCAACCATCAGTCAGCTAGATGAACAAAAGACATTGGTATGTCAACTGATCACCTTCAAGGGGCTCTGCCAAATGCATGTTTATTTCTGTTCATCTGTACGTATTAGTGTACACATTCAATATTTGTAAACGGTTTGACCTAAATATGTTTTGTATATTTTTAAACATGGTATCATTTATTTTTCTTCATGTTGCTAAGCCCCACCTCCTAAAAAACCCTCCAGAGTAAATTCTATTGTCGACCTGTTGTGACATCATCTGTAGAATGGACGGGGGAGGTATCTGCTCATTTATTATGCAATGCATGTGTAGACGGCTCCTATTCCCTTCAAAGGAATATATCATCGGGTTTCACAAGAATATGACAAAATGTATACGCGGGAGAACTTAGTGATAAGATGTATTAAGTCAGCCACGAAGCTACCATGCAGTACCAGAGCTAGAGACGCCGAGGGGGTGGGGGGGGGGGGGGGGGGGGGGGTGGGGGGGTAGAATGGACGGGGGAGGTATCTGCTCATTTATTATGCAATGCATGTGTAGACGGCTCCTATTCCCTTCAAAGGAATATATCATCGGTTTCACAAGAATACGAAAAAATGTATACGCGAGAGAACTTAGTTTGGATATGAATTGTTTAGGGGACACGACGGGTTATGTGTCATGCAGGCAATTGGAGACACAGGGGGGGGGGGGGGGGGGCAGCGGCGAAGCTAGCAAGAACACGAACATAGTGTACTGTATCTAATTTGATACAAGTGGAACAAATTATCGGGGTGGGGGTAGAGAAGTATCTGCTCATGTAGACAGCTACTATTCCTTTCAAGAATATGAACAAAGGTATACGCGGGAGAACTTAGTTTATGATATGAAACGTGTAGAGGACACGACGGGTTATTTGTCATTCAGGCAATTGGAGCCGCGGGGGGGGGGGGGGGGGGAGCGGCGAAGCTACTTTATTAGCAAGAACACGAAAATATATTATTGTATCTATTTTAATACAAGCGGAACAAATTATGGATCATATGAAATATGGGGGATAACTGAATAACTTTGCGTGGATACTAAACCATCATGATTTTGTTATACATTGGCCGGATGTACCGTTGAACGGGGCCCCGACGGGTTGTTGGGTGGGATTGAATCGCCCGAGTCTATTTTGTCTTATTATTTAAATGATGACTGTGGGATATTTAGTAAAGTTTTAAAGTGTCGTTATGTCATCATCGTCTTTCTCTTACAAAAACCCGCGGATTTCCGCGGGTACAGCTAGTAGAGATGAACAGAAGATAACATGCGTTTAGTTTGCCTGGCCACTTTCATACAACGCCCACTCACCATGAAAAGAAGGGTTTCAATGAAAACATCCAATGCTAATGCAATAAGGTACTCAGTGGGTGAGAACATATCTTTTGTTTATGTTTATCTAGCTGATAGATGCTTGAATGGTATTGTGATGTCAGAGAAGTCAATGGAGAAGAGTTTGTTTAGGGGTAGATCTAGCAGGTCGAACAAAAATAATAGAAAAAAATAATATAACAAATATAACAAAAATGTACATCAAAACATAGTCAACAGATACGTGATGTATTCATTATTATAGATCAACCAAAGTCAACATGCGTTTTTAATTTAGTCACCCTTTAAGAGGACGGGGTTTAGCAAAATTAATGAAATAATTGCTAAAATATTGTACACTATACAAAGATATTTTATGGGTCAAATAGGTTACAAATACTTGATGTGTACACTAATACAGATTAGCAGGAGTCAGCATGCAGTTGCATGGCCAGGAACATATCCATAACACAAAAACTGTTATACTAGGAATGATAATGTGTCAAAATAACTACTTTTCAATATCAACCTTACAATTTCAGGGCGACGTTCGTCCAAAACTACACAAACTATTGGATCGGGGAACGATCTTCTGTAATTCAAGGTAAATACACGTTAAAAGTATCAATTTTTCTTTTTTAAAGAACTATCTACACATCATAATTTCCTTTGTAAAACTCGTTTGTGTTCCGGTGGTTAAATAAAGTCATCTAACGCTTTCATTTTCACACATTTAGGCAGCAATGAACCACAGATTAAGAAGGATCCTTTAAAATAGATGGATATCGTGTGGGGTGTGTCTAGAACTACATCATAATCTTAAAATCATAATTTAAGAGAAATGCTAGGACAGGACAGGGCCCTGGGAACGATTTTTTCACCGGGGTTGCTGAGATAATATACGTATACCGTATACAGGCCCGTCGGAAGGAATTTTAAAGTGGTACGTATACGGTCAACGGATTGGGGGCGTGGCACAACTGCGAGGGAGTGGAGCACCGCAGAGAGGGGGGGGGGGGGGGGGGGGTGGGAAGGGGGTGTCCCGGCCCTCCCACGCTAGGGAGCTTTTGCAAATTTGGACTCGAAATAATGCAATCTGGTGCATACCTTGGAAGGAAATTTGATAATACTTAATTAAAGAAATCATTACCATCTCCCCTCATGATAAGACCGCTATATAGTATCAAACACAATCGAACTTACACACACAGACACACACCAGAAATACACTTACTTCGTCCGCCTGTCGTCCGTGCATGTCTACAGATACTTGGGGGAGGGGGTGTGCCATTTGGAGACATTTTGGAAATTGGTGTTTAAAATATCACTGTATAAGTATGGTCATAATTGTTGCAGTTATATATTATTATTATAGGTTTTCCCGGCCAATTTCCCACATTACGCGCCCAAATTCGTTTTATGTGCATTCAATTTCGTCAAATTGCCGTGGAGGAGTCGCTTTGGTCATTCAAATTCATATTCCGAGCATGCATATTCGTATATGGGCACCCACATTTCAAATCGCACACTTCAAATTCGCAAATGGGCATTCGATTTCTTCATTGGGCGCTATTTTCAACAAATGGCCATTCAATTTAATACGGCAAGCTTGACAATCGCTCGTTTGTGCATTCAATTTCGTCAATGGGTGACCAATTTCCATACATGCTCATTCAATTTAAGTTACACAAAAAAACATCCATACGTATTCACAAATAAACATCCATACGTATTCACAAATAAACATATTGTATATACACTTATTTATACAACCACATACATAGTTACGCACATAATAATAGGCGTACCTAGGGGGGAGGGTTGGGGGTTCAACCCCCCGGTCTCGACTGTCATTATCGCTGGTCTCGGGTGTCGACTTCGGAAATCTTCTACGACTACCACCACCCCCGCTGACAGAAAATTTTTCTGAAGAAATAACCCCCCCCCCCCCTTGAACAAATCCTGGGCACATAAACACACGCACACACATTCACCTTTTATCTTACATAGTCTCAACCATTATTTCATCAGGCTATATTTTTCATTTTTTAGATGTACTTTTCAACATTGAATCTTCACTTTTCGTTATTCCTCGGTCACATTTGTCTAGATCTGTTTGATGTTCAATTATGTAATCTGTATTTTCTTATTTTTACATTCATTCGTTCATCATCTTGTCTTAACTTTATCATCATGCGAGTTCATAATGTAATTTCATCACATGATGTTATTTGTCATGTGATCGTTATTGTATCATACTTTTTGTTCACCATTTTGTATTTTTATTTCCATCATGCTTTCTATATCATACATGTACCACGATGTTAAATAACATGTCCACTGCACATTTTTAATTTGAATGCCAATGTAATGAACTTGTTTGCCTATGCGCGAATTCGAATGACCGAAATGACACCCGAGACTGCTAGAGATGAAATTGAATGCCCATTGACGAAAATCAGTGCCTATCTCTTACAATAGAATGGCGCAAGTGTGAAATTGGTCGCTCTGTTACTATGAATGACCAAAAACGATTTTGAATGTCGATATGTCGATCCAAGCGTGGATTAGACGAAATTGAATGCGGCTTATATGAAATTGCATGAGAAAATAGCGAAATTGACCGGGAAAACCTATATTATTATGCATTTTGTAAGATTTTTAGAAGATTTAACTTCTAAAAAAAAGTGGGGTTTGTTTGTCTTGTACAGGCCCCCCTTATCAAAAAGTTGGGGATATATCCCCCCGAGGGGGGGGGGGGGGGGGTGGGGGGGGGGTAATCAGATAATTGTCGGACGGCGTTTGCGGCTGAGACCTCCGAACCCATAGGATTTCGAACTTTAAATATTTTTTTTAAATTTTTAGCTGTAATATAAAACAATGGCCAATCATTTTGCAGTTTTTGATAAAATTCTTCATTAGTAAACTGTACCATACTACAGGGGCGGCGCCAGGGTATTTTCTTAGGGAGGGCGAAAGTTTATACTTTGAGGGCGCGAAGCCACCTAGCGGGGGGAGGGTTTGCAGGGGCGGATCTAGCTTTTTTGCTATTAGGGGAGGTTAGACCCAATGACGATGCAGAGCATCGTCCATGAGCCGCGAAGCGGCGAATTTTGTTTGCTATTTTGAACCCCCGTAAGCGATTTTTTTTTTTTTCACTTTCGTCCACGAGCCGCGAAGCGGCGACTTTTTTTGCTATATTGAACCCCCGTAAGCGAATTTTTTGTTCCCTTTTTAAAAATGTTCTCGACGAGCCGCGAAGCGGCGACTTTTTTTGGCTATTTTAAACCCCCGTAAATGATATTGTTTCACCTTTTTTTCACTTTCGTCCACGAGCCGCGAAGCGGCGATTTTGTTTTGCTATTTTGAACCCCCGTAAGCGATTTTTTGCACTTTTTTTCACTTTCGTCCACGAGCCGTGGGCGGCGACTTTTTTGGCTATTTTAAACCCCCGTAAGTGATTTTTTGTCACTTTTTGTTCACTTTTTCCACTGATACTTTTTCACTTGGCAGCCCAAGGGGGGGGGGGGGTTAAACCCCCTAACTCCCCCCCCCCCCCCCCCCCCCCCGTAGATCCGCCACTGGTTTGGGAGGGAGGTGTCCCCCCTCCTACACCAGGGAACTTTGGCAATTATAAACACCCGAGGTTGTGAAATATTATGTATGTGAGCGAGCGGAGCGAGCTTGAAATTTTTAGGCCATTTCACAGCGGAAAATTGCCATTTGTTTCAATATAATTGTATGGGTATATTTGTTTTTATTGCTTATGATATGGCGTTATGAAGGGTTATATATAAACAGGTTGTGAAATACTATGTATGCTAGCGAGCGGAGCGAGCTTGAAAATTTTAGCAATTTCACATCGGCAAATCCCAAAATCCGGAGAAAATGAGGGAGAAAAGACGGAAAAGGAATAAATGAAAAAAAGCACCAATGTCTAAGTTTTTTTTAATGAAAATGGGACCCATGTCCTAAGGATCTTTCTTGAAAAAGTCACCCTTCCCAGCGGCACTTCCCGTATACCCAATATATACGTGAGTACCCCCCCCCCCCCCCCCCCCGGGTATCCCCTATCCCCCGAGATCATACGCCCGTGGACACACTAAAACACACGCTGTTGATCCCATGTGTATCTCCTATAGTGGAACTGTTGTTTCTGGCGTATTTTTGTATGGTTAGGTGGATCTGTAAATGATGCGCTTGATGTAGAAGGATCATTTTCAAGATGGGGGCAAAAGGTTATCAACATTATCTTACCCTTGCTTTGATGGATCTCTATTTGGGGTGCCCTTTTACTTCAAATTGTTCTGACAAGCCAGAAAGAGCGTCATTTGTGGCTGTCGGCTGTGTGACAATTTCGTAAACGAAGCATAATGATATACATTATAACATACAAACAAAATTGCAGGGGGTGCTGCGCACCCCCTGAAAAATTTCCGGGGGTGCTGCAGCACCCCCAGCACCCCCGCTTCCCATGCAGGGCCATGGGACAGGAGCCAGGATTGATTATCGTATAACTGAATTTCAAGAACAACAGGCATTATTGGTGGCAAATCGATCAAATAGAACGCGAAACAAAAGATGAATGCCTAGTTGAACATCATGTAATAATGAGAGATCATTTTGAAAGTGCCACCGCGATTGTAACATTTCTCGACATACGTTAATTTTACGAATTTCAGAAGCAATAATGATTATAATGGATTCTTAACTGCATATCTTCGTTATGTAACAGTAGCACACTCTCGAGGAACATTGCAGTAATGGCCATGCATAGTAAATCAAGAAACGATGTAATCTCCCCGTAATATTCGGCCACTCGCGAAGTGTCCAATCACATACCCGATTAATAGCCTTCTTCTAAGAACCACGTGGAGGCTTTTTAGTGTGGAATGTAACGAAATGCGGATGTTCGGTGGCAATTTTGACGATAATTCGTGGCAATAAGTGGCGATAAATAATACTGATAATACTATACTCGATTTATATTGCGCCTAATATGATTGATAATCATCTCTAAGCGCGTAACAATGATAGGTGACACTATGAGGTGATATTGAGTTTTCGTGCCACTTACCGGAAGGTAGAGCTGAAATTTCAATATTTTTAAAATTCTGCCACGTACGACATGGCTTTTTATACTGTTCATAATAATACTAATAGACACTATCTGAATTTCAACAATTTAAAGGAATATGTTCTCATATGTTCTTTGCTTGTGTGATTCTACTTTACGATAACCGTCATTATTTGTATACGATTCCATTTTATGTGATATTTTAAGTTGCAATAACTGAACATTTAGTGATTTTTTTTCTTCCTACAGTTATGATACATTACATGTCGTATGTGTACTGTATAAGAATGTTAGCAATTTTAAGAATGTTAATGTTCCCCTTGTTATGCCTTGCTAAGTCCTATGTAGTCAAATGTTCATGTAGTAACTGTATATATAGATGAAATGAAAATAAATGACATATTGTTTGCATTTGAAAAAGAGATATCAAGAGATCTTAAAATCGATTTATGTTTCGGAATTGTTTCCACAGATATCAATGAATGTGCTAGCGGACCGTGTCTAAATGGTGGAACCTGTATTGACGAAGTGAATGGATTCATATGTGCATGCACCCCTGGATGGGAAGGAACCTTCTGCAGTATAAGTAAGTTTATTTTCATGTTTAGTTGCAATAACTGAACATTAATTGAGGTATACTGATTAGTTCTTAGTTGAATGTGCTAGCGCACCTTGTCCAAATGGTAGAATCTGTACTGACGGAGTCAATGCATTCACATGTTCATGCACCCCTACTGGACATACAAACACAGTATGCATTACTGGTAAGTTCATATTCATGTTTTTACATAAATATGAGTCATCCGCTACTAAACATTAAACACTTTGCCGATTATTGTGTTCGCTATGTTCATATCAATAAAAGTAATGATTTTAGTTTGATTTACTTTATGTATTAATCTGGACCAAATCAAATTATTATCTGTAATTTGCTCTTGTGATTATATTTTCCGGGAACCATCATTATTTGTACACAATTCCAATTCGTCATTTAGATTTTAAATTGCAATAACTGACCGTCAAAGGTATATAAATGAGTTCTTAGTTGTTTTCTATCGTAAACTGTAGATATTATTTATACAAATCGTATTTGTACTGTATCTGAATTTCAAAATTGTTCAAGAATGTGAATGTTCCCCTAGCTTTGCTTAGTCCTATCTTGTCAGAGGTCCATGTCATTTTTGTAATAATATAAAATAATAAATTACAATTTAATGTACATAAATGAGTTCTGAGAAATGTTTTGGTTGGAAACTATATTATGAGTTGTATGTGTCCTGTATATGCAATTTAACAATTCATAGAATATGAATGTTCCCATATTTAACAATTCATAGAATATGAATGTTCCCATAGTTACGCATTACCGTATAACTGTATTAATAAACAATAATAAATAAAAACATGACTTATTGTTTGCATTTGTAAAAAGGGATGTTAAGAGATCTTAAACTCGGTTCATGTTTCGGAATTGTTTCAACAGATATCAATGAATGTGCTAGCCTACCGTGTCTAAATGGTGGAACCTGTAATGACGGAGTGAATAGATTCATATGTGCATGCACCCCTGGACGGGCAGGAACCTTCTGCAGTATAAGTAAGTTTATTTTCATGTTTAGTTGCAATAACTGAACATTAATTGAGGTATACTGATTAGTTCTTAGTTGAATGTGCTAGCGCACCTTGTCCAAATGGTAGAATCTGTACTGACGGAGTCAATGCATTCACATGTTCATGCACCCCTACTGGACATACAAACACAGTATGCATTACTGGTAAGTTCATATTCATGTTTTTACATAAATATGAGTCATCCGCTTCTAAACATTAAACACTTTGCCGATTATTGTGTTCGCTATGTTCATATCAATAAAAGTAATGATTTTAGTTTGATTTACTTTATGTATTAATCTGGACCAAATCAAATTATTATCTTTAATTTGCTCTTGTGATTATATTTTCCGGGAACCATCATTATTTGTACACAATTACAATTCGTCATTTAGATTTTAAATTGCAATAACTGACCGTCAAAGGTATATAAATGAGTTCTTAGTTGTTTTCTATCGTAAACTGTAGATATGATTTATACAAATCGTATTTGTACTGTATCTGAATTTCAAAATTGTTCAAGAATGTGAATGTTCCCCTAGCTTTGCGTAGTCCTATCTTGTCAGAGGTCCATGTCATTTTTGTACTAATATAAAATAATAAATTACAATTTAATGTACATAAATGAGTTCTGAGAAATTGTTTGGTTGAAAACTATATTATGAGTTGTATGTGTCCTGTATATGCAATTTAACAATTCATAGAATATGAATGTTCCCATATTAACGCATTACCGTATTACTGAATTAATACACAATAATAAATAAAAACATGACTTATTGTTTGCATTTGTAAAAAGAGATGTTAAGGGATCTTAAAATCGGTTCATGTATCGGAATTGTTTCAACAGATATCGATGAATGTGCTAGCTCACCGTGTTATAATGGTGCAACCTGTAATGACGGAGTGAATGGATACACATGTACATGCACCTCTGGATGGGCAGGAACAGACTGCGATATTAGTAAGTTTATATTCATGTTTTACATAAATATGAGTCGTCCACTACTGAACATTAAACACTTTTCCGATTATTGTGTTCAGAATGTTCATTTCAATAAAAGAAATGTTTTTAGTTTCACTTCATGTTTTAAGCTGGACTAAAAGGCAAATACAAATCCGAAGAAATCAGTATTTTCTTAAACGATTTTAGTGCAGTTTTATTACTTAACGCCCACAGTTCGTTTCCTTTTCACGCAACTGTTTTACGAATCACGCGCTTTTGAGGATTTTGATAAAAGTGATAAGGGCGCTAAGTCTCCGCGCGCACCGGTTCAAACCGGTTTCGCATATCGAGCAAACTTGCGAGCCACGCCTGCTTTGAGCATGCGCTCAGGCATCGAGCGCGCTTAACGCCCTTCTTATTCTCAACGAAATCACCAAGAGCCGTTAACGCCCTTTCATTAGGGGTCTATATCTCAGTAATTAAAACGAATTATCTTTTGAAAATTTGGTACAAGGTATAGAAAATTGTAAGGTACAAGATGGTATACATAACTACATTTCTGAAATGTCACTAGAAAATTCCACTTAACGCCCTTATCTTTCTCAACCGACGAATATGATTTATACAAATCGTATTTGTACTGTATCTGAATTTCATTTTTTTTCTTTCAAGAATGTGAATGTTCCCCTAGCTTTGCGTAGTCATATCTTGTCAGAGGTCCATGTAATGTTTGTACTAATATAAAATAATAAATTACAATTTAATGTACATAAATGAGTTCTTAGGAATTTGTTGGTTGGAAACCATGATATGATTTGTATGTGTCCTTAATATGCATTTTAACAATAGAATATGAATGTTCCCATAGTTACGCATTACCGTATTACTGTATTAATAAAAATATTAAATAAAAACATGACTTATTGTTTGCATTTGTAAAAAGGGATGTTAAGAGGTCTTAAAATCGGTTCATGTTTCGGAATTGTTTCAACAGATATCAATGAATGTGCTAGCGCACCGTGTGAAAATGGTGGAACCTGTACTGACGGACTAGGGAATAGATTCACATGTGCATGCTTCCCTGGATTTACAGGAACATACTGCGAAATTAGTAAGTTCATATTCAGTTTCTACAAAAATGAGAGTCTTCCACTACGGAACATTAAATACTTTGCCGATTATTGTGTTAATGATTTTGATTTCAATAACAGTAATGCTTTTAGTTTCATTTCATGTTTTAATCTGAACCAAAATAATTACGATTTTTAATTTGTTTTTTTTTTATTCTACTTTTACAGTAACTTTCATTATTTTCACAAGATTCACATTATGTTTTTATCTGTTAGATTTTAAGTTACAATAACTGGCCATTGATGAAAGTATATTGATTAGTTCTTAGCTGTTTTTGTTGTAAACATATAGTTATGAGTCATGTTGTATGTGTACTGTGTCAGAATTTTAGCAATTTTCAAGAATGTGAATGTTCGCCTTGTTATGCCTTGCTAAGTCCTTTGTAGTCAGATTTTCATGTAGTTTCCGTATAAATATGAAATGAAAATAAATGACATATTGTTTGCATTTGGAAAAAGAGATATCAAGAGATTTTAAAGGGACTTAGTAACATAGTCCAAATCCTCAAAATAAAATGTAAATTCAAGCGGTTCCCTCATACCTTGTTGTATTCGTATTAACAATACAATCATGGGACAGGTTTCGGTTTTTCAAATTTCCCTTTCGTTACAAAGATATGTACGATCAAAGTATTCAGATAAGAAAATCTCCCGTGGAGTTTTGAAACCGTGTACAAAGTGAGTGCAGTGAGTAAGTAAATATCACTTTGCATTCTCGCTCATTACTTGGCCATGCAATGTCCATTTGACTTGAAATTTGCACACATTACCCTGTGGACATATGAGATAACAACAATATACATTGCATCAACCTTTCATCAATTTTTGCACATGTCAACAAAGTAACTAGATCCCTTTAAAATCGATTCATGTATCGGACAGATGTCGATGAATGTGCTAGCACACCGTGTGAAAATGGTGGAACCCGTACAAACGGAGTGAATGCATTCACATGTACATGCATCCCTGGATCGGCAGGAACACGCTGCTAGTTCATATTCATTTATTTACATAAATATGAGTCATCCGCTACTGAACATTAAAGGGATAGTTGAGTTCTGGTAAAGAGAGTACAGTCTTGGTGAAACTGAATTTTAGTAACCAAAACCTGCATCATTACGTTACAAAGTAATAGTTATTACTAGAAAGGAACACAAAATTACAAATTACGTAGTAAAGATCCTGTTATCATTCAAAAAGAGCCGTTAAAACGTAAGAGGGCGCTCTCTAAACACTCATCGGTTTCAACCATTTTGAATAAAATATTGTGCATGTGATGTTTTGTTGAAATAGTGATTAGATAGAGAAATAACCAACAACTATTTAAATACCTATTTTGTAACTTTTTGAAAAGAGGAAGCATTTTTTGTAATTTTTAACGGCTGGTTCAAAATTCTCTAATAAACCTGGGGCCCCAGCTTTATTACAAATTGTTATATTTATGGATATTTCAGCCGTCGCTGAACCGATTTTGATCAAACAAAGATGATTTTATTATTTAAATATTATGCTCTTTCAAATTTTACACTCAGTTTTTCATTACCTCACCAAAAAAAAAGAGTAGTCTAGCGCCCTCTCTACCAAAACTCAACTATCCCTTTAAACACTTTGCCGATTATTGTGTTCACTATGTTCATATCAATAAAAGTAATGATTTTAGTTTGATTTACTTTATGTTTTAATCTGGACCAAATCAATTATTATCTGTAATTTGCTCTTGTGATTATATTTTCCGGGAACCATCATTATTTGTACACAATTCCACTTCGTCATTTAGATTTTAAATTGCAATAACTGACCGTCGAAGGTATATAAATGAGTTCTTAGTTGTTTTTTTATCGTAAACTGTAGATATGATTTCTACAAATCGTATTTGTACTGTATCTGAATTTCAAAATTGTTCAAGAATGTGAATGTTCCCCTAGCTTTGCTTAGTCCTATCTTGTCAGAGGTCCATGTCATTTTTTTCAGGCTCGTCGGAGCCGCTACGGTTGGTACGGATCTGACCGTACCACTTTTCAGCCTAAATGAAAAAAAAGGAAGAAAAAAGAGAGAGATGGAGAGGGAGAATAAAAGAGAAGGGAAAAGAAGAGAGAAGGTGGGAGGATGATTGATAGATGTCATGAGGGCTGATCGTAGGCTTATCACGAACATCAAAGTTACTTTGCCTTTTTTCCATAATTATGAAACGCAATATCACATGAAAGATTTAAACCATGGTTTCAATTTAAACCCATTTTGTTAATTCGGGCATTGGTTCTGTAGAAACGTTGGCGCTATAAAAAAAAATAGTCTGATCAAAAAAGACCCCCAACGTTCATTCATACATTTAAAGATACATTTATTCCAATCAGATCTGTCAAGAAACGGGAATACATTTACTAACACAGAATATAACAGTTAACAAACAGTGATGTGATAAGGAGGACAAGTCCCGAGATGTTACATAGTACATGTAACTTGTTTGCGATGCCCTAATATAAAATGACACTGGGTGAATGAATTTGATACAAGAAAATGACACAAAATGGGATAAAGGAAAAAAGAAAAAAACAAATCACAAGAAAGATGTTCATAAACTTCCAAAAAATAATGTACATGCATGCGTGTGTATACACTTATATACCATGTTAACGTGATTTGTCACAGCAGAATTATGTTTGACATTTAATAAAGAGTCTAGCAGTTCTGGCATATTTTACTTCTTATCGTGCATTGATAACATGTCTTTTTTTTAAATCTGCATTTAAAAACATTTTCAAATGGGCAACACTAATAAGTCAACACCTTTCCGATATTGTTGAATAATCCTCCCAGTATCGGGTCAGTGTAAGATTACCCTCCAAACGCAGTCAGATCAAGATTAGATCTTCATGGGATTTCCTAAAAAACAGGGCCCTTGTCGGCACAGATTCCATCGGAAATGTTAACATTTGGAGGATACGATGAGCCTCCGATGTCCAATGGAAGGGGACCTTTAACCATACTTTTTTTTTAGTTTCACTGGTACATTGTGGAGGAGAAAGCTACTTATTATAATTGTTCAATTTAATCGTACGAATGTGCACTTGTGCATAAGGAACGCTCGAGGAGTTATTAAAATTATTATTCCACTTGTATTAACTTACCATGGAAATTGTCATTTCATTTTCCAAAATGCAAGAGCTTCAAGGGGGCTTTGCCCCCCATGAGGGGTTCTGCCTGTTTGATTTGCAAAAGCTCCCTACAGTGGGAGGGGGACACCCTCTCCCATACCCTCCCCCTGCTTGGTCGCTTCGCTCCCTCGCAATGCCCCCCACTTTAGAGAACCTTTTGCCCCTCTTCTTGAAAATGATCCTTCTACATCAAGCGCATCATTTACAGATCCACCTAACCATACAATGTATGCAAGAAACAACAGTTCCACCAGAAGATATGATGGGATATACAGCGTGTGTTTTAGTGCGTCCACACTGATCCCGGGGGTTAGGGGATATATCCCCCTACCTTTTGATGCGGGGTGGCCTGTACAAGTAAATATAGAATATACCAGAATAGACAACGATTCATTTTTAATTTCTCGAGAGCGATTATATTGCATTGAGGCCGCAGGCCGAGTGCAATATAATCGCACGAGAGAAATTAAAAATGTAGAGGTGTCTATTATGGAATATTTAACGACAGGAATCATGTACTATTTGTTATATAAGATGATTATTTTGAGGAACTGATTTTGTTATCATGTTGATAAACCCAAATTGACCTTGCTCAAATTGTGAGTGTTCTCTCGTCGGCCCTGCGTATTTTGTACAAGGGCCAGCGCGTATTTAAAAATAATTGCGCGCTCTGCGCATTTTCCCCATTCAAGAACAAGCGCACTTGTAAGCGCACATTACTCACACCACGGCCATTCCCTGCGCAGTTATAGTGCATATGCACTATAACTTTACCATTTACCATACCGGATTAAGCATCAGTAATCAACCAATAGGAATGCTCAATTTCCCTTAAGTATGACGTCATCATCTTATATAAAGGGATAGTTGAGTTTTGGTATAAAGGGCGCTACACACAATATTTTGTTTGTGAGATAATGAAACACTAAGTGTCAACATCGAATGACCATACAATTTTTATGTCAGAATAAACTTGATTTTATCAAAATCGGTTCAGAAATGGCTGAAATATCCATAAACATAACCATTTGGAATAATTGTGGGCCCCCACATTTTTTAAATTTTGAACCAGCCGTTAAATTCTTTTTTTAAATGCTTCCTCTTTTCAAAAATGTACAAAAGAGGTTTTTAAATAGTTGTTAATTATCTCTCTTCAACAAAATGTCACATGCACAAGGTTTAGAGAGCACCCTTTTGAGTTTTAATGGCTCATTTTGAATGATAACAGGCTCTTTACTTAGACATTTGTAATGTTTTATTCCTTTCGAGCATAGTGGAGTTACAACTATTAGTTAGTAATGTAATGGTTCAGGTTTTGGTTACTAACATTCAGTTTGACCAAAACTGTACTCTCTTTACCAGAACTCAGCTATCCATTTAAGTCATGATTTCTCTAATTTAGTATAGGATTTCTCATTCAATTTCGTAAGTAAGCCAAACGAATTCATTTTATGTTCATTCAATTTCGCCGATTCTGTCACCGCAGCTGTGATTTATCGTTCAAATTCGTTTGAATTCGTTTGTAATGTTTTATTCCTTTCGAGCATAGTGGAGTTACAACTATTAGTTAGTAATGTAATGGTTCAGGTTTTGGTTACTAACATTCAGTTTGACCAAAACTGTACTCTCTTTAACAGAACTCAGCTATCCATTTAAGTCATGATTTCTCTAATTTAGTATAGGATTTCTCATTCAATTTCGTAAGTAAGCCAAACGAATTCATTTTATGTTCATTCAATTTCGCCGATTCTGTCACCGCAGCTGTGATTTATCGTTCAAATTCCTTTTTTTAGCATTTGAATTCATAAAACGGTCATTCAAAAACATTTTGATTTCATTCGAATTAAAACGTGTTTCTTTTTCGTAAAATTTGCATTCAATTTAAAGCGAGACGATTCGCGATTACGTAATAACGCCTTCCGTGAATTCAAATTCGTTTCTTTGCATACAATTTCACAAGTTTTGCAGACAAAATAAACACGTTAATCATGTTAATCTCACCCAGTATAATCATATAACCCCGCTAGCTTAGTTCCATGCTAAATCCATTTCAAATTATACTGTTTAGTAAGCAACAAACATTTTACTTGTCATCACTAAATCAACACTATTTAGCAACTGAACGATCATGTGTAAAGTATATACCTAGCCACATCATCGATATAGAATTAAAATGGAACTAAGGCCAAAACAAATAAATTGTTGGATTGGTGTAACCCGCCCGACCATAAAAATACCGCTGACCTAAAGGTTTTTTCTGATTTTTTTTTTTTTTTTATAAAAAAAAAATAAAAATAAAAAAAATAGAAAAAAAAACCCTACCTACCTACCCTAATGTTTGGTTGCCCGTTACTCCAATCCAACAATTTATTTGTTTTGGCCTAAGCTAGTGTCTCTTCATGAATATGCCCTGCTTAAAGTGCATGTTATGCAAAGTGTGTGTTTAGAGTTGTATTTTTTGGAGTTGCCTACCATCCTGGGACATCAAGGGGGGGGGGGGGGGGTCAATACTCTATGCATTGCTTTATTTTCATGTTGTTTTTCATATCATTTATTCAGTGGTCATGATCTCTTTTAGGCTATTTATATTTGTGTAAATTATATGTAGTCTTTATTTAACATGTCAAGAAAAAACTATGAATATAAGGCTATAAGCTCAATCACAATCATAATCACAATCTGATTCACAATCACAATCTGAATCGCAATCACACTGTTCACAATCAAAATCTGAATTACAATCATAATCACGATCACAATTACGATCATGATCATAGATAGATAGATAGATAGATAAATGGTATTTATTGCTTCATGAAAGGCAGTTTCACAACTGAATTGCAATGAGTTACACACGTTGATAATATATACATTGTAAAAATCACAGAACATTAAGCTTAAGATAATAAAATCGTGTCTTGTTACTATTGCCTAAATACCATTAAACAGTTAAAAAGCAGTTAATGAACATAATTTTTAAAAGAAAATGTATAATTACAATTATATACTACCATATAGACTGAACAAAGTATTAAACAGTTCTTTATATTTCAATGTTGCATTTGTGGGTATAGTGGGAAAATAATCAAAGATAGCAGCAAGAGCAGTGGTATGAACAATTGAAAAGCAGAAAGGGAAAGAGAAATGATAGGTGAGAGAGAGAGATAACATGTATTCATTGCTCGAGCGATTGATAGTGGTATTTGGAATAATTATACAAATTCAAAGAATGAAATAGTAATTAAATATAATTAAAAACATGTTGGTACAATAAACATAATCATTAATATAATATACGCAAAGCAGAACATTAAAATAACAAATTATTACACTGAATACAAACACGAGCAAATCAACTTTTATTATATAGGCGAATCAAATTTGTTAAAGGACTATTTTGCATTCGATTTGTTTTACATTTAAAATCCGGAATTTTCTTTGAGATTCTAAGTGTTCTAGTACATTGTTTTTGTTGGAGAAATTTTTGAAATTGGTCCGTGAGTGATAAAGTTTTTTGAAAGAAAGTAACACATAAATCTTGGCGCCTTTTTATCAAGTGTTTGAAGTTTAGATTGTTCAAGTGCATTTGTATAGTCATTATTATCCCTACGAAAAATTATCCGCATCGCTCTCTTTTGTATTCTCTCTAATCTCTCTTTTTGACTTTGTGCGAGTCCTCCACTCCAAACAGGACTGGCATATTCAAATAAAGGGCGAATATAACCAACAAAAACAGTAATCGGGTCTTCCTGTGGAAGACCATATTTAACCAGAGAACGGAGCATGTATAATTTTGCACTTGCCCTTTTTTCAATGTCTTTTATGTGAGCATCCCACTTTAAATAATTTTGTATAGTAATTCCTAATAATATAACTTCACTCACTGTTGCCAATAAACAATTCTCTAAACTAATACTCGTCCTATTAAGTGGTGCCCTAGAGAAACAAATATCCATTGTCAAACATTTTATAGGATTTAATTTTATTTTATTAACATCAGCCCAGACAGATAAGTTATCAGCAGCTTCCTGTATTTGTGAATCTTGGGCAAGTTTGCGGCACTCAATCATTGTTAAATCATCAACATATTTAAAAGTGTGTATGTTATTATTTAATTTAAAGTCATTAATCATAATTAGAAATATTAAAAGACCCAGCTTTGTACCCTGAGGGACTCCAGCATTAATAGTACATGAATCAGACAAAACACCATGGTAACGAACACATTGTGTACGACAGGAAAGAAAGTCACAAATCCAGGTTATTGCTGAGGATTGGACCCCTATTTGATGTAACTTGCTTATAGCTACGGTGTGGTCAATTCGATCAAAAGCTTTCTTAAAGTCAGTTAAAAGTCACAATTACCATCACAGTCACAATCTCAATCACCATCCCAATCACAATCACAATCACGATCACGATCACAATCACGCAACACAATTATTAATGAGTTTGATATGGGAGGGAAGTACATTACCCACTGTAGGGAGCTTTTGTACTTTTGGGCTTGAAATTGTAAGATTTGGTGCATATACATGAGACATACATTTCACATAATATACATGTATGTCAGAGTAAAATGTGTGGAATCAAACATACATTTATTGTATACACTTTTAAAAATTGTGGGAGAGGGGCATTACCCTCCATTTTCAAAATTTTCAAAATCTCCCGCCTGTTGACGCCCATGTCCCTTATTTGATATGCCAGGAGTTTTTTGTTTTTAACACATCACCGGATATTGAAAAATAATGACAATATATATGCTACATTTATATAATTTATCTTTTTCATTTAGATGAGAAACATGTGCATATACCATGTATACCATAGGTTTGTAATGATAGGCGTATTTTAACGAAAACTTTGTTATTTTGAACGACCCAATGTGAAATTGAATGTTCCGGACGTCCGATTTGCCATTGTTGACGAAATTTAACGCAAACTGCGCATTTGTAAGCGGTTGTTAAATTGAATGATACAAGTGCTAAATCGATCGACCAAATAAGTAAATCAAATGAAAAAAGTGATATTTTGAATGACATTTACACGCCGACAGCTGAATTTCGCGAATTTGAATGAACTTTGTATCAAAACGAATGAAAAGCTTACGAAAATGACCGAGAAATCAAATTTCCTTCCAAGGTATGCACCAGATTGCATTATTTCGAGTGAAATTTGCAAAAGCTCCCTACTGTGGGAGGCCCCCCCTCGGGCCATTCGCGCCCACGGGCTTGGTCGCTCCTTACCCCGCAGTTGTGCCCCCCCCCCATCTGTTCACCCTCGCTACGCCACTGCCCAGACCCCCACCAAAACCGTACCACTTTAAAATTCCTTCCGACGGGCCTGCATTTTTGTACTTATATAAAATAATAAATTACAATTTAATGTACAGTACATAAATGAGTTCTTAGGAATTGTTTGGTTGGAAACTATATTATGATTTGTATGTGTCCTGAATATGCAATTTAACAATTCACTCGCGAAAGGGCCGCCTTCGGCGGCCTTTCGCTTTGTGTGAGTGATATGATGTGTTAAAAAGACGTACTTGAGAGTTGACACAATGGTACTGGATTGGAAAAAACAAAACAAAAGAAGTTGGTGAATGTGATCCTAAACAGAATAATAACACGTGTGCACATAATACATGTACAATAATACATGTGTAAGAGTTTGATGTTAAAGGTAAAGGCCAGTTTTGGAAACGCCCCCCTCTAAAAAAAAATGAAATGGAAGGTCTTATTACCAATAATGTGAAAGAATATAATTGTACTAATATAGGATTATCCAAATTTGTCCAAGAAACCGCCTACTAATTGATATATTTGCAAAATTATAAATTGATCTAGGGCCGGATAGATATCGCCAACGCGGAATCGTTCATACGCTACGTGTATTACGACCACGAGGTGTACACGAGGTGTCGCGCTATACGGGCTTGTACCTAGCTTGTCGATATCTCCCCCAGCGCTAGCGGCGCTGACAGATCTGAACGGGCGGTGGATTTATGAATTTCACAGGCGGATATTGGATTTCTTCCGATATTTCTGTATTTATCGATGCTTAGGTTCGGATTTTACCACACAAGCCCTATTTCAATACATATTCAACAATATTGATCAATATAGATGTATTCGGCTACTTTCCCGAAACTGGACTCCATTCTTACTTTTAGGTGATTTGATGCCGTCTTAATACTAAAAGTACCGCATTTACCCCCCATCCCGCCGGTCAAATTGTAACTGGAACCCCTTGAATAACAGTGGTAGACCCAGAGGGGGTGCAACAGGGGTGTGCTGCCTAAAAATATTATTGGCTGTTTTGTGTATCAAAATGCTTATTAAAAAAATGGTACAGATAGACAAGAGCTAGAGCATCACCCCCCCCCCCCCCCCCGAGAGAGCTTCCAGGGACCTTAAATGGGCCCTGGAACCTGGCTGTAAAGGAGTGGCGTTTCGCGCTTGTGGTCTGTGTAAGTACACATTATCTTTTGCGCCCCCCCCCCCCCCCTCCATGGAAATTCTTGATCTGCCCCTCAATAAGAATCCCTCCCCCCCCCAAAAAAAAAAAAAAAAAAAAAACAACTTAGAGTTAGATTAAAACGGTTAGTAAATATAGATCTAGTCTACTAATTTCAATCTGCACACCGAGTGTGTGGCCGTGGGAGTTTAACCATTGTAACCTCAGGCCTGGCTTACATCATGTCGAGTCAGCTGTCAGAAAACTTAGATTAACACGTCTTGAAAGTAAATATAGATCTAGTCTACTAATTTCAATCTGAGTAAGGAAATCGGCAATCATAATAGTTGAAGGTGACTTGTCCGTGAATAAAATGTGTCCACTTTTTTGTTGTTGCTGATTCGGCACAAATTCAGCTGACAAATTTGGATCACCTGGGCCTGGCTTCAGACTCAAAAGTCAGACACCCTATTAATAGTTAGAGTTTTGCACGCCTGGCTAGCTGGGCCTAGGGCAACAAAAGTACCAGCCAGCCACAGAGCCAGGGCTGATGGGCCGAGCTGCGGCTGGCCCCACTGAATCTTCATCGAAGCCACGCCCACAGCGCACCAAACCCTGGCCAGCCAGCGTTTGGTGCACTTTGGGCGTGGGTGGGGCCAGCCGCAGCTCAGGCTAGCGCACCAGCCCTGGTCCGTGGCTGGTGATGGCTGGTACTTTGGTTGCCCCAGGCCTAGGCCTAGCTAGGCGTGAAAAACCCTAATTATTAATAGAGTGGACACATTTTGTTTACGATCACGGACAAGTCAATCTTCAATTATTAATATTATGATTGCCGATTTCCTTACTCAGATTGAAATCATATTTAGATTAGATCTATATTTACTTAACGTTTTAATCTAAGTTTTCTGACAGACTCGACATGATGTAACTGTAAGCTCGGCCTGAGGAAACTCCCACTGCCACACACGTGTGCATATTGAAATTAGTAGACTAGATCTATATTTACTTACCGTTTTAATAATGTTACTCAAGTTTTTGACAGACCCGACATGATGTGAGCCACAGGCCTGAGGTTAAAATGGAAAATACTCCCACGGCCACACACTTTTGTGCAGATTGCGTTGTCTATGATTTAGCGTCTATGTCAGCCAGGGCACAGGCTTCCGAAACGTCAAAACGGTTATCAATATTTCCCCATTGAAAGATATAGGTGACATCGACAGCGTATACCTAACATCCGTAGACTCACTTATACCTTCCTACAAGTACGTACGCGGCAGAATTAATTGACTGCTTGTAATATATGTATACTGTACAGTAATATGTTGTGCGTAGCTAGCTAGCTATACTAAGCATGCCAGAGCCATCCTCTTTCGAGAACTATTTTGAGTTTTTATATTTCATTTCGAGATTTCAAACAACTTATTAAAAAAACAGAACGAATGACACATGGAATTTGTTCAGCTCCAGTAGTGCAAAACCCAAAAAGTGTTTAAATATCAAAGGATTTCCTTACTCAAATTATAATATAATATAATATGAATGTTCCCATAGTTACGCATTACCGTATTACTGTATTAATAAAATAATAAATACAAATATGACTTATTGTTTGCACTTGTAAAAAGGGATGTTAAGAGATGTTAAAATCGATTTATGTTTCGGAATTGTTTCAACAGATATCAATGAATGTGCTAGCGCACCTTGTCGAAATGGTGGAACCTGTACTGACGGAGTGAATAAATTCACATGTACATGCACCTCTGGATGGGCAGGAACACGCTGCGAAAGTAAGTTAATATTCATTTATTTACATAAATATGAGTCGTCCTCTACTGAACATTAAACACTTTGCCGATTATTGTGTTCAGAATGTTCATTTCAATAAAAGTAATGCTTTTAGTTTCACTTCATGTTTTAAGCTGGACTAAAACTTTAAAACTATAATCATATGTTCTTTTCTTTTGTGATTCTACTTTACGATAACCGTCATTATTTGTATACGATCCCATTTTATTTGATATTTTAAGCTGCAATAACTGAACATTAATGGAGGTATATTGATTATTTCTTAGTTGTTTTTTGCTGTAAACTATAGTTATGGCACATACATGTCGTATGTGCACTGTATCAGAATGTTAGCAATTTTTAAGAATGTTAATGTTCCCCTTGTTATGCCTTGCTAAGTCCTATGTAGTCAGATTTTCATGTAGTTTCCCTATCAATATGAAATGAAAATGAATGACTTATTGTTTGCATTTGAAAAAGAGATATCAAGAGATTTTAAAATCGATTCATGTTTCGGAATTGTTTCAACAGATATCAATGAATGTGATAGCAGCCCGTGTCATAATGGTGGAACCTGTACTGACATAGTGAATAGATTCTTATGTACATGCACCTCTGGATGGGAAGGAACCAGATGCAGAATAAGTAAGTTTATTTTCATGTTTAGTTGCAATAACTGAACATTAATTGAGGTATACTGATTAGTTCTTAGTTGAATGTGCTAGCGCACCTTGTCCAAATGGTAGAATCTGTACTGACGGAGTCAATGCATTCACATGTTCATGCACCCCTACTGGACATACAGACACAGTATGCATTACTGGTAAGTTCATATTTATGTTTTTACATAAATATGAGTCGTCCGCTACTAAACATTAAACACTTTGCCGATTATTGTGTTCACTACGTTCATATCAATAAAAGTAATGATTTTAGTTTGATTTACTTTAGGTATTAAACTGGACCAAATCAAATTATTATCTGTAATTTGCTCTTGTGATTATATTTTCCGGGAACCATCATTATTTGTACACAATTCCACTTCGTCATTTAGATTTTAAATTGCAATAACTGACCGTCGAAGGTATATAAATGAGTTCTTAGTTGTTTTTTTATCGTAAACTGTAGATATGATTTCTACAAATCGTATTTGTACACTGTATCTGAATTTCAAAATTGTTCAAGAATGTGAATGTTCCCCTAGCTTTGCGTAGTCCTATCTTGTCAGAGGTCCATGTCATTTTTGTACTAATATAAAATAATTAATTACAATTTAATGTACATAAATAAGTTCTTAGGAATGTTTTGGATGGAAACTATAATTATGATTTGTATGTGTCCTGTATATGTCATTTAACAATTCATTGAATATGAATGTTCCCATAGTAACGCATTACCGTATTACTGTACTAATACACAATAATAAATACAAAACATGACTTATTGTTTGCATTTGTAAAAAGGGATGTTAAGAGATCTTAAAATCGATTTATGTTTCGGAATTGTTTCAACAGATATCGATGAATGTGCTAGCTCACCGTGTTATAATGGTGCAACCTGTAATGACGGAGTGAATGGATACACATGTACATGCACCCCTGGATGGGCAGGAACAGACTGCGATATTAGTAAGTTTATATTCATGTTTTACATAAATATGAGTCGTCCACTACTGAACATTAAACACTTTTCCGATTATTGTGTTCAGAATGTTCATTTCAATAAAAGAAATGTTTTTAGTTTCACTTCATGTTTTAAGCTGGACTAAAAGGCAAATACAAATCCGAAGAAATCAGTATTTTCTTAAACGATTTTAGTGCAGTTTTATTACTTAACGCCCACAGTTCGTTTCCTTTTCACGCAACTGTTTTACGAATCACGCGCTTTTGAGGATTTTGATAAAAGTGATAAGGGCGCTAAGTCTCCGCGCGCACCGGTTCAAACCGGTTTCGCATATCGAGCAAACTTGCGAGCCACGCCTGCTTTGAGCATGCGCTCAGGCATCGAGCGCGCTTAACGCCCTTCTTATTCTCAACGAAATCACCAAGAGCCGTTAACGCCCTTTCATTAGGGGTCTATATCTCAGTAATTAAAACGAATTATCTTTTGAAAATTTGGTACAAGGTATAGAAAATTGTAAGGTACAAGATGGTATACATAACTACATTTCTGAAATGTCACTAGAAAATTCCACTTAACGCCCTTATCTTTCTCAACCGACGAATATGATTTATACAAATCGTATTTGTACTGTATCTGAATTTCATTTTTTTTCTTTCAAGAATGTGAATGTTCCCCTAGCTTTGCGTAGTCATATCTTGTCAGAGGTCCATGTAATGTTTGTACTAATATAAAATAATAAATTACAATTTAATGTACATAAATGAGTTCTTAGGAATTTGTTGGTTGGAAACCATGATATGATTTGTATGTGTCCTTAATATGCATTTTAACAATAGAATATGAATGTTCCCATAGTTACGCATTACCGTATTACTGTATTAATAAAAATATTAAATAAAAACATGACTTATTGTTTGCATTTGTAAAAAGGGATGTTAAGAGGTCTTAAAATCGGTTCATGTTTCGGAATTGTTTCAACAGATATCAATGAATGTGCTAGCGCACCGTGTGAAAATGGTGGAACCTGTACTGACGGACTAGGGAATAGATTCACATGTGCATGCTTCCCTGGATTTACAGGAACATACTGCGAAATTAGTAAGTTCATATTCAGTTTCTACAAAAATGAGAGTCTTCCACTACGGAACATTAAATACTTTGCCGATTATTGTGTTAATGATTTTGATTTCAATAACAGTAATGCTTTTAGTTTCATTTCATGTTTTAATCTGAACCAAAATAATTACGATTTTTAATTTGTTTTTTTTTATTCTACTTTTACAGTAACTTTCATTATTTTCACAAGATTCACATTATGTTTTTATCTGTTAGATTTTAAGTTACAATAACTGGCCATTGATGAAAGTATATTGATTAGTTCTTAGCTGTTTTTGTTGTAAACATATAGTTATGAGTCATGTTGTATGTGTACTGTGTCAGAATTTTAGCAATTTTCAAGAATGTGAATGTTCGCCTTGTTATGCCTTGCTAAGTCCTTTGTAGTCAGATTTTCATGTAGTTTCCGTATAAATATGAAATGAAAATAAATGACATATTGTTTGCATTTGGAAAAAGAGATATCAAGAGATTTTAAAGGGACTTAGTAACATAGTCCAAATCCTCAAAATAAAATGTAAATTCAAGCGGTTCCCTCATACCTTGTTGTATTCGTATTAACAATACAATCATGGGACAGGTTTCGGTTTTTCAAATTTCCCTTTCGTTACAAAGATATGTACGATCAAAGTATTCAGATAAGAAAATCTCCCGTGGAGTTTTGAAACCGTGTACAAAGTGAGTGCAGTGAGTAAGTAAATATCACTTTGCATTCTCGCTCATTACTTGGCCATGCAATGTCCATTTGACTTGAAATTTGCACACATTACCCTGTGGACATATGAGATAACAACAATATACATTGCATCAACCTTTCATCAATTTTTGCACATGTCAACAAAGTAACTAGATCCCTTTAAAATCGATTCATGTATCGGACAGATGTCGATGAATGTGCTAGCACACCGTGTGAAAATGGTGGAACCCGTACAAACGGAGTGAATGCATTCACATGTACATGCATCCCTGGATCGGCAGGAACACGCTGCTAGTTCATATTCATTTATTTACATAAATATGAGTCATCCGCTACTGAACATTAAAGGGATAGTTGAGTTCTGGTAAAGAGAGTACAGTCTTGGTGAAACTGAATTTTAGTAACCAAAACCTGCATCATTACGTTACAAAGTAATAGTTATTACTAGAAAGGAACACAAAATTACAAATTACGTAGTAAAGATCCTGTTATCATTCAAAAAGAGCCGTTAAAACGTAAGAGGGCGCTCTCTAAACACTCATCGGTTTCAACCATTTTGAATAAAATATTGTGCATGTGATGTTTTGTTGAAATAGTGATTAGATAGAGAAATAACCAACAACTATTTAAATACCTATTTTGTAACTTTTTGAAAAGAGGAAGCATTTTTTGTAATTTTTAACGGCTGGTTCAAAATTCTCTAATAAACCTGGGGCCCCAGCTTTATTACAAATTGTTATATTTATGGATATTTCAGCCGTCGCTGAACCGATTTTGATCAAACAAAGATGATTTTATTATTTAAATATTATGCTCTTTCAAATTTTACACTCAGTTTTTCATTACCTCACCAAAAAAAAAGAGTAGTCTAGCGCCCTCTCTACCAAAACTCAACTATCCCTTTAAACACTTTGCCGATTATTGTGTTCACTATGTTCATATCAATAAAAGTAATGATTTTAGTTTGATTTACTTTATGTTTTAATCTGGACCAAATCAATTATTATCTGTAATTTGCTCTTGTGATTATATTTTCCGGGAACCATCATTATTTGTACACAATTCCACTTCGTCATTTAGATTTTAAATTGCAATAACTGACCGTCGAAGGTATATAAATGAGTTCTTAGTTGTTTTTTTATCGTAAACTGTAGATATGATTTCTACAAATCGTATTTGTACTGTATCTGAATTTCAAAAATGTTCAAGAATGTGAATGTTCCCCTAGCTTTGCTTAGTCCTATCTTGTCAGAGGTCCATGTCATTTTTTTCAGGCTCGTCGGAGCCGCTACGGTTGGTACGGATCTGACCGTACCACTTTTCAGCCTAAATGAAAAAAAAGGAAGAAAAAAGAGAGAGATGGAGAGGGAGAATAAAAGAGAAGGGAAAAGAAGAGAGAAGGTGGGAGGATGATTGATAGATGTCATGAGGGCTGATCGTAGGCTTATCACGAACATCAAAGTTACTTTGCCTTTTTTCCATAATTATGAAACGCAATATCACATGAAAGATTTAAACCATGGTTTCAATTTAAACCCATTTTGTTAATTCGGGCATTGGTTCTGTAGAAACGTTGGCGCTATAAAAAAAAATAGTCTGATCAAAAAAGACCCCCAACGTTCATTCATACATTTAAAGATACATTTATTCCAATCAGATCTGTCAAGAAACGGGAATACATTTACTAACACAGAATATAATCGTTAACAAACAGTGATGTGATAAGGAGGACAAGTCCCGAGATGTTACATAGTACATGTAACTTGTTTGCGATGCCCTAATATAAAATGACACTGTGTGAATGAATTTGATACAAGAAAATGACACAAAAACATTTTCAGATGGGCAACACTAAGTCAACACCTTTCCGATATTGTTGAATAATCCTCCCAGTATCGGGTCAGTGTAAGGTTACCCTCCAAACGCAGTCAGATCAAGATTGGATCTTCATGGGATTTCCTAGAAAACAGGGCCCTTGTCGGCACAGATTCCATGGGAAATGTTCACATTTGGAGGATACGATGAGCCTCCGATGTCCAATGGAAGGGGACCTTTAACCATACTATTTTTTAGTTTCACTGGTACATTGTGGAGGAGAAAGCTACTTATTATAATTGTTCAATTTAATCGTACGAATGTGCACTTGTGCACAAGGAACGCTCGAGGAGTTATTAAAATTATTATTCCACTTGTATTAACTTACCATGGAAATTGTCATTTCATTTTCCAAAATGCAAGAGCTTCAAGGGGGCTTTGCCCCCATGAGGGGTTCTGCCTGTTTGATTTGCAAAAGCTCCCTACAGTGGGAGGGGGACACCCCCTCCCATACCCTCCCCCTGCTTGGTCGCTTCGCTCCCTCGCAATGCCCCCACTTTAGAGAACCTTTTGCCCCTCTTCTTGAAAATTATCCTTCTACATCAAGCGCATCATTTACAGATCCACCTAACCATACAATGTATGCAAGAAACAACAGTTCCACCAGAAGATATGATGGGATATACAGCGTGTGTTTTAGTGCGTCCACACTGATCCCGGGGGTTAGGGGATATATCCCCCTACCTTTTGATGCGGGGTGGCCTGTACAAGTACAAACAATCCCGATTTTTTTTCGAAGTTAAATCTTTAAAAAATCTTACAAAATGCATAATAACAATAATAATGATAAGGACAATAATGACCATACTTCTAAAGTGATATTTTAAACACCAATTTCAAAAATTTATCCACGTGGGAGGGGGTAAACCCCTTCCTACACCCTCCCCCAGATAAATATGCCAATAGACATGCACGGACGATGTGAGCGTATTTGAGTCTGGTGTGTGTGTATAGGTTCGATTATGTTTGTATACTATATAGCGGTATAATCATGAGGGAGATGATATTATACAAATAGTGCATGGTTTGGAGTTGAATATACCAGAATAGACAACGATTCATTTTTAATTTCTTGAGAGCGATTATATTGCATCGAGGCCGCAGGCCGAGTGTCTATTATGGAATATTTAACGACAGGAATCATGTACTATTTGTTATATAAGATGATTATTTTGAGGAACTGATTTTGTTATCATGTTGATAAACCCAAATTGACCTTGCTCAAATTGTGAGTGTTCTCTCGTCGGCCCTGCGTACTTTGTACAAGTGCCAGCGCGTATTAAAAATAATTGCGCGCTCTGCGCATTTTCCCCATTCAAGAACAAGCGCACTTGTAAGCGCACATTACTCACACCACGGCCATCCCCTGCGCAGTTATAGTGCATATGCACTATAACTTTACCATTTACTATACCGGATTAAGCATCAGTAATCAACCAATAGGAATGCTCAATTTCCTTTAATTATGACGTCATCATCTTATATAAAGGGATAGTTGAGTTTTGGTATAAAGGGCGCTACACACAATATTTCTTTTGTGAGATAATGAAACACTAAGTGTCAAAATCGAATGACCATACAATTTTTATGTCAGAATAAACTTGATTTTATCAAAATCGGTTCAGAAATGGCTGAAATATCCATAAACATAACCATTTGGAATAATTGTGGGCCCCCACATTTTTTTAATTTTGAACCAGCCGTTAAATTCTTTTTTTAAATGCTTCCTCTTTTCAAAAATGTACAAAAAAGGTTCATAAATAGTTGTTAATTATCTCTCTATCTTCAACAAAATGTCACATGCACAAGGTTTAGAGAGCACCCTTTTGAGTTTTAATGGCTCATTTTGAATGATAACAGGCTCTTTACTAAGACATTTGTACTGTTTTATTCCTTTCGAGCATAGTGGAGTTACAACTATTAGTTTTAATGTAATGGTTCAGGTTTTGGTTACTAACATTCAGTTTGACCAAAACTGTACTCTCTTTACCAGAACTCAGCTATCCATTTAAGTCATGATTTCTCTAATTTAGTACTATCAAATTTCCTTCCAAGGTATGCACCAGATTGCATTATTTCGAGTGAAATTTGCAAAAGTTCCCTACTGTGGGAGGCCGGGGGACACCCCCCTCCCAACCCCCCCCCCCCCTCGTGCCATTTAAGCCCACGGGCTTGGTCGCTCCTTACCCCGTAGTTGTGCCCCCCCCCCCCCCCCATCCGTTCACCCTCGCTACGCCACTGCCCAGACCCCTACCGAAACCGTACCACTTTAAAATTACTTAGGACGGGCCTGCATTTTTGTACTTATATAAAATAATTAATTACAATTTAATGTACATAAATGAGTTCTTAGGAATTTGTTGGTTGGAAACCATGATATGATTTGTATGTGTCCTGAATATGCATTTTAACAATTCATAGAATATGAATGTTCCCATAGTAACGCATTACCGTATTACTGTATTAATAAAATATTAAATAAAAACATGACTTATTGTTTGCATTTTTAAAAAGGGATGTTAAGAGATCTTAAAATCGGTTCATGTTTCGGAATTGTTTCAACAGGTATCAATGAATGTGCTAGCACACCGTGTGTAAATGGCGGAATCTGTTTAGACGGTCTGAATAGATTCAGTTGTTTATGCCCTTCTGGATTTACATCAACATACTGCGAAATTAGTAAGTTCATATTCAGTTTCTACAAAAATGAGAGTCTTCCACTACTTAACATTAAATACTTTGTCGATTATTGTGTTAATGATGTTGATTTCAATAACAGTAATGCTTTTAGTTTCATTTCATGTTTTAATCTGAACCAAAATAATTACGATTTTTATTTTATTTTTTTTTTTATTCCACTTTTACAGTAACTTTCATTATTTTCACAAGATTCACATTATGTTTTTATTTTTTGATTTTAAGTTTCAATAACTGGCCATTGATGAAAGTATATTGATTAGTTCTTAGCTGTTTTTTGTTGTAAACTATAGTTATGAGTCATGTCGTATGTGTACTGTGTCAGAATTTTAGCAATTTTTCAAGAATGTGAATGTTCGCCTTGTTATGCCTTGCTAAGTCCTATGTAGTCAGATTTTCATGTAGTTTCCGTATAAATATGAAATGAAAATAAATGACATATTGTTTGCATTTGGAAAAAGAGATATCAAGAGATTTTAAAGGGACTTAGTAACATAGTCCAAATCCTCAAAATAAAATGTAAATTCAAGCGGTTCCCTCATACCTTGTTTTATTCGTATTAGCAATAAAATCATGGGACCCTAGCCCTAGGTTTCGGTTTTTCAAATTTCCCTTTCGTTACAAACATATGTACGATCAAAGTATTCAGATAAGAAAATCTCCCGTGGAGTTTTGAAACCGTGTACAAAGTGAGTGCAGTGAGTAAGTAAATATCACTTTGCATTCTCGCTCATTACTTGGCCATGCAATGTCCATTTGACTTGAAATTTGCACACATTACCCTGTGGACATATGAGATAACAACAATATACATTGCATCAACCTTTCATCAATTTTTGCACATGTCAACAAAGTAACTAGATCCCTTTAAAATCGATTCATGTATCGGACAGATGTCGATGAATGTGCTAGCACACCGTGTGAAAATGGTGGAACCTGTACAGACGGAGTGAATGCATTCACATGTACATGCATCCCTGGATCGGCAGGAACACGCTGCGAGTTTATATTCATTTATTTAAATAAATATGAGTCGTCCGCTACTGAACATTAAAGGGATAGTTGAGTTCTGGTAAAGAGAGTACAGTTTTGGTAAAACTGAATTTTAGTAACCAAAACCTGCATCATTACATTACAAACTAATAGTTATAACTAGAAAGGAACACAAAATTACAAATGACGTAGTAAAGATCATGTTATCATTCAAAAAGAGCCGTTAAAACGTAAGAGGGCGCTCTCTAAACACTCATCGGTTTCAACCATTTTGAATAAAATATTGTGCATGTGATGTTTTGTTGAAATAGTGATTAGATAGAGAAATAACCAACAACTATTTAAATACCTATTTTGTAACTTTTTGAAAAGAGGAAGCATTTTTTGTAATTTTTAACGGCTGGTTCAAAATTCTCTAATAAACCTGGGACCCCAGCTTTATTACAAATTGTTATATTTATGGATATTTCAGCCGTCGCTGAATCGATTTTGATCAAACACTCAGTTTTTCATTACCTCACAAACAAAATAAGTAGTCTAGCGCCCTCTCTACCAAAACTCAACTATCCCTTTAAACACTTTGCCGATTATTGTGTTCACTATGTTCATATCAATAAAAGTAATGATTTTAGTTTGATTTACTTTATGTTTTAATCTGGACCAAATCAATTATTATCTGTAATTTGCTCTTGTGATTATATTTTCCGGGAACCATCATTATTTGTACACAATTCCGCTTTGTCATTTAGATTTTAAATTGCAATAACTGACCGTCGAAGGTATATAAATGAGTTCTTAATTGTTGTTTTTTATCGTAAACTGTAGATATGATTTATACAAATCGTATTTGTACTGTATCTGAATTTCAAAATTTTTCAAGAATGTGAATGTTCCCCTAGCTTTGCTTAGTCCTATCTTGTCAGAGGTCCATGTCATTTTTTTCAGGCTCGTCGGAGCCGCTACGGTTGGTACGGATCTGACAGTACCACTTTTCAGCCTAAAGAAAAAAAAGGAAGAAAAAAGAGAGAGATGGAGAGGGAGAATAAAAGAGAAGGGAAAAGGAGAGAGGGAGAGGGAGAAGAAAAGAAAATAAAAGAGAAAAGAAGAGAGAAGGTGGGAGGATGATTGATAGATGTCATGTAGGCTGATCGTAGGCTTATCACGAACATCAAAGTTACTTTGCCTTTTTTCCATAATTATGAAACGCAATATCACATGAAAGATTAAACCATGGTTTCAATTTAAACCCATTTTGTTAATTCGGGCATTGGTTCTGTAGAAACGTTGGCGCTATAAAAAAAAAATAGTCTGATCAAAAAAGACCCCCAACGTTCATTCATACATTTAAAGATACACTGGGCCCAAAAAGAAACTTATATTTTTTCACATGATCATATCTTGAAAGTCTGTCCATCAAAACTAACCAAAATGACACACAGGATTACTTAAATACCCTACTCCAATGACATGTCAATATCAAAATGGTTACCTTACTGACAGAACCGAAAAATGCACTGACATGGAACCACTAGCTGTATCACATGTCACAGCCTGGACATTTTGGAAACAGAGTTTAAGGCAGGTGAGGAAGTCAAAACAAATTTAAATTAAGGTAATGTCAGTTACCCAAACACAGGCATCAATAATGGGTGTGTCCACCATGTGATTGGAATCATTCAGTGCATCTGATACGCATGCTGTCCACCAGGTATCTGATACAGGCTTGTGGAGATTGTTCATCTCTTCCTGTAGAGCTGCTCTAAGTGTGTGCATTAACAGGCGGATTGTCCCTTATACTGTGACATGTGGTTCCGGAAGTTGTTCCATGTCAGTGCTTTTTGTGTCAGTTGGGCAGCTGCTTGGTTACTGACATGTGTTCAGAGTAAAGTATTTAAGTAATCCTGTGTGTCATTTTGGTTAATTTTGATGCACAGGATTTTAAGATATGATCATGTGAAAAAATATAAGTTTCTTTTTGGGCCCAGTGTACATTTATTCCAATCAGATCTGTCAAGAAACGGGAATACATTTACTAACACAGAATATAACAGTTAACAAACAGTGATGTGATGAGGAGGACAAGTCCCGAGATGTTACATAGTACATGTAACTTGTTTGCGATGCCCTAATATAAAATGACACTGGGTGAATGAATTTGATACAAGAAAATGACACAAAATGGGATAAAGGAAAAAAGAAGAAAACAAATCACAAGAAAGATGTTCATAAACTTCCAAAAAATAATGTACATGCATGCGTGTGTATACACTTATATACCATGTTAACGTGATTTGTCACAGCAGAAATATGTTTGACATTTCATAAAGAGTCTAGCAGTTCTGGCATATTTTACTTCTTATCGTGCATTGATAACAGGTCTCTTTTTTAATCTGCTTTTAAAAACATTTTCAGATGGACAACACTAAGTCAACACCTTTCCGATATTGTTGAATAATTCACCCAGTATCGGGTCAGTGTAAGATTACCCTCCAAACGCAGTCAGATCAAGATTGGATCTTCATGGGATTTCCTAGAAAACATTTCATTTTCCAAAATGCAAGAGCTTCAAGGGGGCTTTGCCCCCATGAGGGGTTCTGCCTGTTTGATTTGCAAAAGCTCCCTACAGTGGGAGGGGGACACCCTCTCCCATACCCTCCCCCTGCTTGGTCGCTTCGCTCCCTCGCAATGCCCCCCACTTTAGAGAACCTTTTGCCCCTCTTCTTGAAAATGATCCTTCTACATCAAGCGCATCATTTACAGATCCACCTAACCATACAATGTATGCAAGAAACAACAGTTCCACCAGAAGATATGATGGGATATACAGCGTGTGTCCACACTGATCCCGGGGGTTAGGGGATATATCCCCCTACCTTTTGATGTGGTCTGTACAAGTACAAACAATCCCGATTTGTTTTCGAAGTTAAATCTTTCTAAAATCTTACAAAATGCATAATAACAATAATAATGATAAGGACAATAATGACCATACTTCTAAAGTGATATTTTAAACACCAATTTCAAAAATTTATCCACGTGGGAGGGGGTAAACCCCTTCCTACACCTTCCCACAGATAAGTATGCCAATAGACATGCACGGACGATGTGAGCGTATTTGAGTCTGGTGTGTGTGTATAGGTTCGATTATGTTTGTATACTATATAGCGGTATAATCATGAGGGAGATAATATTATACAAATAGTGCATGGTTTGGAGTTGAATATACCAGAATAGACAACGATTCATTTTTTATTTCTCGAGAGCGATTATATTGCATCGAGGCCGCAGGCCGAGTGCAATATAATCGCACGAGAGAAATTAAAAATGTAGAGGTGTCTATTATGGAATATTTAACGACAGGAATCATGTACTATTTGTTATATAAGATGATTATTTTGAGGAACTGATTTTGTTATCATGTTGATAAACCCAAATTGACCTTGCTCAAATTGTGAGTGTTCTCTCGTCGGCCCTGCGTACTTTGTACAAGGGCCAGTGTGACTGTTGTTGAGGTCGTTGAAATAAACAAAGGTTTCGACAGGAAATTCATTGTGTTCCGTTCATTTATTCGACGTACGGATCTCGATTCCTTGTTTCCGTGAAAACTGTAACAAAATACAAAATACAAAAAGGGATCATAACTACATGTACATGGCAGTCATCAAGTATAGTTCACATAAATCATTTGACATTCATAAACGACAATAAATATTGCCAATGTAATTCACTCATGAAGGGCAAATATGCACACTAATCTTAAGATTGTGGCGACATATTTCAAGATTTGAAGTTTGTTTCAATATAAATTGACATATTATGTGACGTATATTATATCAATATTTAACTTTGTCATGTATCAATGTTTTTCACAAAGGGCAAATAATCTGAGGAGTTCCTGATTCAACAAGAGAAGTAGTACGTGATTATATAAAGAACATGCCTTCAAATTATAACTCATTCCTAATCATTTCAAAGTGTGATGCCTTATTTTACATGAGATGTAGCAACATTGCAGCAAGGCTCTCATCACAAGGTTACCCAAACAAATGACCAAATGACCTGTCCAACTTCAATCAACACCCAGCACTTAAAAGTGCTATTTATCAACATATCATTGATTGGCCTCACTATTCACCTTATTCTCATATTCAGAGATTGTAGTATACACAAATGTCCAATCCTAAAGCTTGACTGAGCCTTACACCAATGTTGCACACCATTACACACTCGGTTGTATACACAAGTAATACATTAATACATGCACATACAAGTCAGGTACATTACTGTATTACCATAGGACCACTTACACTTTACTGGGCAAACAATTAAAATAAGCTGTCTTTTCTAGCTCATAATTCAACATTTTACAAATGTAAATAAATCAATGTCTCAACTAACCTCTTTGCCTCCAAAAGTATCAAACTGAATCCCCAAAATCCAGGATGCTCTGGATAAAGGGCAATTTGGTCCTCAAAACAATCTTCTGCCTTCCATTTGTTAGCATCACTATCACTGGCCACTAGATGGCGCTAGGCCCTTTTAAAGGAAATCACAGTGTCAGTGCTTCCACACATGACATGAACTTAACTCTTTGGACTTCCAAGAATAATCAATGTGTCAACCCAATGCACACTTCATAAATTGGCTGCTCAAATGTATATCAGAACAAATTAAGACAAATTCCAAACAACTTTCACTACATGGCTCCTTTAAATTGTACAATGTACTAATTTACTCAATATGCATGATGGAATTTGAACACCATACACCATCAGTCTGCGTGTGAACTGCACCAATATCATATGATGTGTACCCCAGTTTCCCAACTGAATAAAGGGTCTCTATTCTTTAGACTTTAATAAATGCAATATAAATATAAATCCATATGCCTAATGAGTCTTACGTTTATCAACTGGCGATATCATCTTTAAAGCATAATATATACATGTACAATTATAGAGCAATCTGACCATTTTGCTTTCTGTGCTCCACAGATTCCTTTAAAATTTAAATTTCACTAAATCAGGCACCCTGCTGATAAAGGGTTTATAACAACTCACCAAAAAGGGAATAATGAATTTGCTTTACATTTTCAAAGGAGCAATTTTCTTGCAAGAATAACAAATAACAAATCTAACAATTCCCAATTACGCGCACCCATGAGTGCAATAACACTGCACAAGTGTCCTTTTTGATCTGGAGCTCTCCAAATAAAAAATGGTCAAACAGTATGTACCACATCGGAGTATCAAGTTACAATTTAAATACCGTTTTGGCACAGCAAATACAATGAATATAATTGTTGCATAAATTAGTCATAACATACCTACAATTGCAATTTACAACTTTGCAGCGACTTTGTCCATTAGTCTCAAGTTCAGACTCTTATGATTACAGTTCTTATGCTGTATCGCTGCATACATAAATCGGTCCAAAAATAAAGGACAAATTAGTCATATAACAAATTAAGTCTTCACTTAGACCCGCCTTTAACAAGTGTAACATCTACCTGTTAGTCTTTTCTGCCAGACCTAAACCCATCATAAGAGGTACTTCATCATAAATGTCTGCTGCCTCTTGTACATCAAAATTACAAAATTAATCAAATTTTAAAGATCGAAGTATTAGATAGTCTTAAATTCAGACCTTAAATCAATTATGCACCACATTTCACATAAACCTTTCTCCAGTTATCTCAGTTCTTTGAGTTCTTTTCGCGATTTAAGATCAAATGTTCCTTAGCGCAGTTTAATTAACTTTGTGGGTCTAATTTTCGCAAAATTAAACACATATGTTTGGCTCCTTGGCCGGGAATTACGCCCGATCTTCACGCGGAATTAACAGAACTAACTTGTGGATCGGACGATCTAGATAGCACAGTGGGCCAGTTCGCTTCCCCTGTCCGTTCAGTTTCGCATCACCCACTGCGACCCTAACCTTGCGAACATGATTATCCTCGGATGCATAGGTTTCAACAACTTTTCCCAGGGGCCAGCTATTTCTAGGAACGTTATCGTCTTTAATATCTCCTTTTGTGCTAGGAGAAGTAATTCAGCAGACATAGGTTCCATCACTCTATGCTGAACTTCATCCTTCTGCTTTGCCTTCTGATGCTTTTCCTTGCAACGTCTTTGCAGATAGGACTTCAAACGTAGACAATTTGCAACAGCCCTTCTGGTTTTACGCCAACTGGAAAAGCGATTTAGACGATCAAGCTCAAACTCATCTGTGGTTTTGATTGAGGCATGGGCCTGGGTCCGCTTCACCTCGGGATCATCAAGAAGGATTTCACTCCCATCTTCCTTCTTGTCATATGGAATTTCCCTCTCCCATAGGAAATTGGGGCCAGTCAGCCATCTGGATGTCTCAATCTGATCAACTCCAAGCCCTCTGGAGGCACCATCTGCAGGATTTTCCTTTGTGTCGATGTGATGCCACTGTGAGGGCGATGATTCATCCCTGATCTGTCTCACTCTATTGGCTACGAACACATGATACCTTCTTGTCTCATTCCTTATGTAGCCTAAGACCACACGACTGTCGGTCCAGAAAACTTGCTCGGCATTCTTGAGATCTAGTTCGTCCTGAAGAAATGAGCTTACTTTCACTGACAATACAGCAGCAGTCAGTTCAAGCCTGGGCACTGTCGTTGTCTTGAGAGGAGCAACCCTGGATTTTCCCATCACCAGCACACAATGTTGCCTCTCTTGTTGATTTGTAAGTCTCATGTACGTGCACTGTCCATAACCAACGTTGCTGGCGTCAGAGAAATGATGTAGTTGAACCTTCTTAATTTCTCCAAAGTCATCTGGTTTGTAACATCTGTTGATGGAGATTCTTCTAAGTTGAAGTAGATCAGTCTTCCACCTCTCCCATTCAGCTCGGAGGGCATCGGGTAGGGGATCATCCCAGTCAGCTGCACTTCTGCATAACTCTTGCAAGATCATCTTTCCTTTCAACACAACGGGCGCCAGGAGGCCAAGTGGGTCGTAGATTGACATCACTGTAGCCAAGATGCCTCGTCTGGTTAATGGCCTTTCGTTAAAGGTGATTTTGAACTGGAATGTGTCAGACACGATGCACCACTGCACTCCAAGAGCCTTCTGCACTGGCAGGTTATCGTGTACGAGATCTATCTTGGAGGTGCCCTTTGCTTTGTCTTCTTCAGGAACAGACTCTAGCACCTCTCTTGAGTTTGAGATGAATTTGTGTAAGTGTAGACCGCCCTTCTTACACAGCTGTCTTGTTCTCGACATCAGATCTACTGCCTTCTGTACTGTGGCAACAGATTTGAGTCCATCATCTACGTAGAAGTCATGATGTACAAACTCCATTACATCTGGTCCAAATTCCATGGCATGATCACTCGCAATCTGCTTCAAGCCGAAATTAGCACATCCCGGAGACGATGGCGACGATGCTGCACCGAAAAGATGCACATTCATTCTGCAGTCAATGGGCTCTTGACGAAAATCTCCATTCGGCCACCAAAGAAATCGGAGATAATCCCTATGCTCTTGGTTCACGTGAAACTGGTGAAACATTTCCTTTATGTCGCACATAAAGGCTATCTCCTCCGTCCTGAATCTGCACAACACTCCGATGAGGGCGTTCGTCAGGTCTGGTCCTGTCAGTAGATTGGCATTGAGGGAGTCACCTTTGAACTGTGAGCTGCAGTCGAATACCACCCTCAACTTATTGGGCTGCTGCACTCCATGGTGGGGGATGTACCAGACTTTGCCCTGTTCTCCTGATCCTGATACCATCTCTGCATACTTTTTACTGAAGAGGGTGTTCATTTGCCTGGTATACTGATCGTGGTAAGCCGGATCTCTCTCAAATTTCTTCTTGAGATGGTCAAGTCTCTTTTCTGCGAGAAATCTGTTGTTTGGCAAGGTTGGGTTCTCATCACGAAATGGCAAAGGCATCTCATAATGTTCTCTTTCATTGACATGAATTTGTTCCTCCATCCTTTTCAGAAACTTTGTGTCATCTTGTGAGTAAGGCTTCTGTTTTTTGTCGGTGGCGAAATCAGCTTCCAGGAGCCTTAGGACTTGATGAGGAACGATCTCTTCCTTTACCATGGATTTATGAGAGAACATCACTCCATTCGGATATCCATCCCTTTGCATGCTCTCGGGGAGAACATGCACCGTTATTCGATGACTGCAGCCTAGTTGGTCCTCTACACTGTCTTTATAATTAGACTCCACCGTGCCCACGATACTCCATCCCAGATTCGTCTCTAAGCCAAAGGGACCCTTCTCGTCCGGAGAGACGAGCACAGCACGGGGAGTGAGGGCACTCGCACAGTCGTATCCGATGAGAAGTCCAATCTCACATTCCTGAAGAGGGATCATATACTGTGCAATGTCCTTGAGATGAGGGTAGGCCTTCGCAGTGTCTGGCGTGGGGATATGATCTCGGTTGGCCGGCATAATGCTACGAGTGAATGTAGGAGGTAGACGTACTTCCTTCGTTCCATTGAACGCCCTCACCTTGAGGCCGCATATCTTTTCACTCGAAACCCTCTCATCGGCTAATGTCATTGTTGACAAAAGCAGGTTTACCTTTGTCCCTTCAACTCCAATAGCATTCTTGGTCTTGTCCAAGATGAAGCTGGTGTCCGACTGGGTGTCTAACATAGCATACACCAATCTCTCGCCCTGAGTTGATTCATGGGATAGCCAAACCGGAACTATCGTTGATGTCTTGGACATTCGATATGCGTCTTTGTTGACTGATACGTGTGACCTAGACGTCTGTGTTTCCTGTGACCTGGAAGACTGTGTTCCTTCTGTATCTGTTTTAGCAGCATCTCTCCGTTGATGTCTTTCCTTCCAGTTATCATCATGGAGGATGGTAGGATGTCGTCTCTTACATGAAGAGCAAGTGCTCCTTCTCCTGCAGTCCTTTGACAGATGACCTGATCTCAAACAGCCAAAACACAGGCCATGATTGAAGATAAACTTTCTTCTGGCCTCCAGGGTCTCTGAAGTGAATGTTGTGCATTCCCCTAGGAGATGCTGTCCTCTACAGAAGACACAAGAGAGTGTCTGCTTCTTCTTTCCTCCATTGTCTGTTGGCCTTTGACCCTGAGCACCAGTCAAAAGAGTTCTTGCTTTTGGAGCCGATTGTCCTCTTCCTTCCGATGTTGGTGGCTGAAGGGATGTGACTGAGTCACAAGCGATGATGGCTTCGTCGTTTACAAACTGGGCGAAGACAAGGAAAGGTGGAAAGGTGCCTTTATCTCGCCTCCACTTCGCAACCGTCCGCCCCCATCTTGCTACCAACCAATCAGGGAGTTTAGTCATCAGCTTTCTATTTTCCCTCTCATCGTCCAAGTGGTGCAAGTGTTGAACATATTTGGATGCAGTACAACACTGCCGAAGAAAGTCCCCAAGTCTGCGAAGTCCAGCAGAATCTTTGCATCCAACCTTTGGCCATGCATCAAGTTTGTCCCTGAAGGCGTTTGAGATGGCGAATGGATCTCCATACCTCTCCTGCAGTACTTTTGTAGCCTCATTGTATGCAGCATCGTCACCCAGCATTGAGTATCCCTGCACCAACACCTTTGGCTCTCCTTTCAGGTATTTGAGAAGAAAGTAAAATCTCTCCCCAGCTGGTATACCACGATGTTCAATGAGGGCATCGTAGCTTCTCTTCCAAGGGGTGTAGTCAAGAGAGTCACCACCAAATATCTCTGGCTCTGGTATTGGCAATCGATTCATTCGAAGAAGCTCGATCAGATTGCTGGTTACGGTTGCCCCTTCGTTATTGCGTCTTGATGACTCTGCAGTCCGTTGTGATGCTGTTTCAGCATGAGAGGTGCTCTCTTCATTGGTGGCCTCCACCCTGTCTTCTCTCTCCATCCGGTTTCCTCTTTCAACGCTGGAAGCATTCTCTGCCTTGTCTTCCTTTTTTTGCGGAGAACCTTCTGTGACAGGGGCAGCTGCTTTCGAATAATGGTTCACCCATTCTTGGCATAACTGCCTTTTTTCTTTCGAAGAGGGAGATGACCGAGCACCAGCTTGTGATGTTTCGCTCTGCAACTGAAGCAGAGTTCTCAACGTGTCCTTCATCAAAGAGGAGTGCTCTTCCTCTATTTCATCCTGCTTATCCTCGCTGTCATCGTAAATGTCCAGGGAAGCAGACAGTTCAGCGAGGCTAGCTTGAGCAGTGATGGCCTTGTTCATTAACTCCTGCAAGTGATCGCGGCTGTCCTTAATGCTGGATGGTTGAACGTCATCCACTAAGATCTCTCTTAACTTGTTTGCTGTCCTCCTCCAGCTTCTGACAGCACTCTTCCAGTTCTTTGTCTTGACATCCAGCTGATACTGACTGCCTTTCTCAGTGGGTATCGGTTCTCTGCCACCCTCAGCCCTTGCTTGCTCTTCAGTCTCTGACATCTTTCAGACCGTCGATAATAACGCAGCGATGATGAGCAGAGTTTTCACTGTGACTGTTGTTGAGGTCGTTGAAATAAACAAAGGTTTCGACAGGAAATTCATTGTGTTCCGTTCATTTATTCGACGTACGGATCTCGATTCCTTGTTTCCGTGAAAACTGTAACAAAATACAAAATACAAAAAGGGATCATAACTACATGTACATGGCAGTCATCAAGTATAGTTCACATAAATCATTTGACATTCATAAACGACAATAAATATTGCCAATGTAATTCACTCATGAAGGGCAAATATGCACACTAATCTTAAGATTGTGGCGACATATTTCAAGATTTGAAGTTTGTTTCAATATAAATTGACATATTATGTGACCTATATTATATCAATATTTAACTTTGTCATGTATCAATGTTTTTCACAAAGGGCAAATAATCTGAGGAGTTCCTGATTCAACAAGAGAAGTAGTACGTGATTATATAAAGAACATGCCTTCAAATTATAACTCATTCCTAATCATTTCAAAGTGTGATGCCTTATTTTACATGAGATGTAGCAACATTGCAGCAGGGCTCTCATCACAAGGTTACCCAAACAAATGACCAAATGACCTGTCCAACTTCAATCAACACCCAGCACTTAAAAGTGCTATTTATCAACATATCATTGATTGGCCTCACTATTCACCTTATTCTCATATTCAGAGATTGTAGTATACACAAATGTCCAATCCTAAAGCTTGACTGAGCCTTACACCAATGTTGCACACCATTACACACTCGGTTGTATACACAAGTAATACATTAATACATGCACATACAAGTCAGGTACATTACTGTATTACCATAGGACCACTTACACTTTACTGGGCAAACAATTAAAATAAGCTGTCTTTTCTAGCTCATAATTCAACATTTTACAAATGTAAATAAATCAATGTCTCAACTAACCTCTTTGCCTCCAAAAGTATCAAACTGAATCCCCAAAATCCAGGATGCTCTGGATAAAGGGCAATTTGGTCCTCAAAACAATCTTCTGCCTTCCATTTGTTAGCATCACTATCACTGGCCACTAGATGGCGCTAGGCCCTTTTAAAGGAAATCACAGTGTCAGTGCTTCCACACATGACATGAACTTAACTCTTTGGACTTCCAAGAATAATCAATGTGTCAACCCAATGCACACTTCATAAATTGGCTGCTCAAATGTATATCAGAACAAATTAAGACAAATTCCAAACAACTTTCACTACAGCCAGCGCTTTTTAAAAATAATTGCGCGCTCTGCGCATTTTCCCCATTCAAGAACAAGCGCACTTGTAAGCGCACATTACTCACACCACGGCCATCCCCTGCGCAGTTATAGTGCATATGCACTATAACTTTACCATTTACTATACCGGATTAAGCATCAGTAATCAACCAATAGGAATGCTCAATTTCCCTTAATCATGACGTCATCATCTTATATAAAGGGATAGTTGAGTTTTGGTATAAAGGGCGCTACACACAATATTTTTTTTGTGAGATAATGAAACACTAAGTGTCAAAATCGAATGACCATACAATTTTTATGTCAGAATAAACTTGATTTTATCAAAATCGGTTCAGAAATGGCTGAAATATCCATAAACATAACCATTTGGAATAATTGTGGGCCCCCACATTTTTTTAATTTTGAACCAGCCGTTAAATTCTTTTTTTTTAATGCTTCCTCTTTTCAAAAATGTACAAAAGAGGTTTTTAAATAGTTGTTAATTACATGTATCTCTCTATCTACAACAAAATGTCACATGCACAAGGTTTAGAGGGCACCCTTTTGAGTTTTAATGGCTCATTTTGAATGATAACAGGCTCTTTACTTAGACATTTGTAATGTTTTATTCCTCTTGAGCATAGTGGAGTTACAACGATTAGTTTGTAATGTAATGGTTCAGGTTTTGGTTACTAACATTCAGTTTGACCAAAACTGTACTCTCTTTACCAGAACTCAGCTATCCATTTAAGTCATGATTTCTCTAATTTAGTATAGGATTTCTCATTCAATTTCGTAAGTAAGCCAAACGAATTCATTTTATGTTCATTCAATTTCGCCGATTCTGTCACCGCAGCTGTGATTTATCGTTCAAATTCGTTTTTTAGCATTTGAATTCATAAAACGGTCATTCAAAAACATTTTGATTTCATTCGAATTAAAACGTGTTTCTTTTTCGTAAAATTTGCATTCAATTTAAAGCGAGACGATTCGCGATTACGTAATAACGCCTTCCGTGAATTCAAATTCGTTTCTTTGCATACAATTTCACAAGTTTTGCAGACAAAATAAACACGTTAATCATGTTAATCTCACCCAGTATAATCATATAACCCCGCTAGCTTAGTTCCATGCTAAATCCATTTCAAATTATACTGTTTAGTAAGCAACAAACATTTTACTTGTCATCACTAAATCAACACTATTTAGCAACTGAACGATCATGTGTTAAGTATATACCTAGTCACATCATCGATATAGAATTAGAATGGAACTGAGGCCAAAACAAATAAATTGTTGGATTGGCGTAACCCGCCCGACCATAAAAATACCGCTGACCTAAAGGTTTTTTCTGATTTTTTATTTTTTTTTTATAAAAAAAAAATAAATAAAAAAAAACCCCTACCTACCTACCCTAATGTTTGGTTGCCCGTTACTCCAATCCAACAATTTATTTGTTTTGGCCTAAGCTAGTGTCTCTTTATGAATATGCCCTGCCTAAAGTGCATGTTATGTAAAGTGTGTGTTTAGAGTTGTATTTTTTGGAGTTGCCTACCATCCTGGGACATCAAGGGGGGGGGGGGGGGGTCAATACTCTATGCATTGCTTTATTTTCATGTTGTTTTTCATATCATTTATTCAGTGGTCATGATCTCTTTTAGGCTATTTATATTTGTGTAAATTATATGTAGTCTTTATTTAACATGTCAAGAAAAAACTATGAATATAAGGCTATAAGCTCAATCACAATCATAATCACAATCTGATTCACAATCACAATCTGAATCGCAATCACACTGTTCACAATCAAAATCTGAATTACAATCATAATCACGATCACAATTACGATCATGATCATAGATAGATAGATAGATAGATAAATGGTATTTATTGCTTCATGAAAGGCAGTTTCACAACTGAATTGCAATGAGTTACACACGTTGATAATATATACATTGTAAAAATCACAGAACATTAAGCTTAAGATAATAAAATCGTGTCTTGTTACTATTGCCTAAATACCATTAAACAGTTAAAAAGCAGTTAATGAACATAATTCTTAAAAGAAAATGTATAATTACAATTATATACTACCATATAGACTGAACAAAGTATTAAACAGTTCTTTATATTTCAATGTTGCATTTGTGGGTATAGTGGGAAAATAATCAAAGATAGCAGCAAGAGCAGTGGTATGAACAATTGAAAAGCAGAAAGGGAAAGAGAAATGATAGGTGAGAGAGAGAGATAACATGTATTCATTGCTCGAGCGATTTGGAATAATTATACAAATTCAAAGAATGAAATAGTAATTAAATATAATTAAAAACATGTTGGTACAATAAACATAATCATTAATATAATATACGCAAAGCAGAACATTAAAATAACAAATTGTTACACTGAATACAAACACGAGCAAATCAACTTTTATTATACAGGCGAATCAAATTTGTTAAAGGACTATTTTGCATTCGATTTGTTTTACATTTAAAATCCGGAATTTTCTTTGAGATTCTAAGTGTTCTAGTACATTGTTTTTGTTGGAGAAATTGTTGAAATTGGTCGGTGAGTGATAAAGTTTTTTGAAAGAAAGTAACACATAAATCTTGGCGCCTTTTATCAAGTGTTTGAAGTTTAGATTGTTCAAGTGCATTTGTATAGTCATTATTATCCCTACGAAAAATTATCCGCAGCGCTCTCTTTTGTATTCTCTCTAATCTCTCTTTTTGACTTTGTGCGAGTCCTCCACTCCAAACAGGACTGGCATATTCAAGTAAAGGGCGAATATAACCAACAAAAACAGTAATCGGGTCTTCCTCTGGAAGACCATATTTAACCAGAGAACGGAGCATGTATAATTTTGCACTTGCCCTTTTTTCAATGTCTTTTATGTGAGCATCCCACTTTAAATAATTTTGTATAGTAATTCCTAATAATATAACTTCACTCACTGTTGCCAATAAACAATTCTCTAAACTAATACTCGTCCTATTAAGTGGTGCCCTAGAGAAACAAATATCCATTGTCAAACATTTTATAGGATTTAATTTTATTTTATTAACATCAGCCCAGACAGATAAGTTATCAGCAGCTTCCTGTATTTGTGAATCTTGGGCAAGTTTGCGGCACTCAATCATTGTTAAATCATCAACATATTTAAAAGTGTGTATGTTATTATTTAATTTAAAGTCATTAATCATAATTAGAAATATTAAAAGACCCAGCTTTGTACCCTGAGGGACTCCAGCATTAATAGTACATGAATCAGACAAAACACCATGGTAACGAACACATTGTGTACGACAGGAAAGAAAGTCACAAATCCAGGTTATTGCTGAGGATTGGACCCCTATTTGATGTAACTTGCTTATAGCTACGGTGTGGTCAATTCGATCAAAAGCTTTCTTAAAGTCAGTTAAAAGTCACAATTACCATCACAGTCACAATCTCAATCACCATCCCAATCACAATCACAATCACGATCACGATCACAATCACGCAACACAATTATTAATGAGTTTGATATGGGAGGGAAGTACATTACCCACTGTAGGGAGCTTTTGTACTTTTGGGCTTGAAATTATAAGATTTGGTGCATATACATGAGACATACATTTCACAAAATATACATGTATGTCAGAGTAAAATGTGTGGAATCAAACATACATTTATTGTATACACTTTTAAAAATTGTGGGAGAGGGGCATTACCCTCCATTTTCAAAATTTTCAAAATCTCCCGCCTGTTGACGCCCATGTCCCTTATTTGATATGCCAGGAGTTTTTTGTTTTTAACACATCACCGGATATTGAAAAATAATGACAATATATATGCTACATTTATATAATTTATCTTTTTCATTTAGATGAGAAACATGTGCATATTCCATGTATACCATAGGTTTGTAATGATAGGCGTATTTTAACGAAAACTTTGTTATTTTGAACGACCCAATGTGAAATTGAATGTTCCGGACGTCTGATTTGCCATTGTTGACGAAATTTAACGCAAACTGCGCATTTGTAAGCGGTTGTTAAATTGAATGATACAAGTGCTAAATCGATTGACCAAATAAGTAAATCAAATGAAAAAAGTGATATTTTGAATGACATTTACACGCCGACAGCTGAATTTCGCGAATTTGAATGAACTTTGTATCAAAACGAATGAAAAGCTTACGAAATTGACCGAGAAATCAAATTTCCTTCCAAGGTATGCACCAGATTGCATTATTTCGAGTGAAATTTGCAAAAGCTCCCTACTGTGGGAGGCCGGGGGACACCCCCCTCCCAAACCCCCCCCCCCCCCCCTCGGGCCATTCGCGCCCACGGGCTTGGTCGCTCCTTACCCCGCAGTTGTGCCCCCCCCCCCCCCCCCATCTGTTCACCCTCGCTACGCCACTGCCCAGACCCCCACCAAAACCGTACCACTTTAAAATTCCTTCCGACGGGCCTGCATTTTTGTACTTATATAAAATAATAAATTACAATTTAATGTACAGTACATAAATGAGTTCTTAGGAATTGTTTGGTTGGAAACTATATTATGATTTGTATGTGTCCTGAATATGCAATTTAACATTTCACTCGCGAAAGGGCCGCCTTCGGCGGCCTTTCGCTTTGTGTGAGTGATATGATGTGTTAAAAAGACGTACTTGAGAGTTGACACAATGGTACTGGATTGGAAAAAACAAAACAAAAGAAGTTGGTGAATGTGATCCTAAACAGAATAATAACACGTGTGCACATAATACATGTACAATAATACATGTGTAAGAGTTTGATGTTAAAGGTAAAGGCCAGTTTTGGAAACGCCCCCCTCTAAAAAAAAATGAAATGGAAGGTCTTATTACCAATAATGTGAAAGAATATAATTGTACTAATATAGGATTATCCAAATTTGTCCAAGAAACCGCCTACTAATTGATATATTTGCAAAATTATAAATTGATCTAGGGCCGGATAGATATCGGCAACGCGGAATCGTTCATACTTTACGTGTATTACGACCACGAGGTGTACACGAGGTGTCGCGCTATACGGGCTTGTACCTAGCTTGTCGATATCTCCCCCAGCGCTAGCGGCGCTGACAGATCTGAACGGGCGGTGGATTTATGAATTTCACAGGCGGATATTGGATTTCTTCCGATATTTCTGTATTTATCGATGCTTAGGTTCGGATTTTACCACACAAGCCCTATTTCAATACATATTCAACAATATTGATCAATATAGATGTATTCGGCTACTTTCCCGAAACTGGACTCCATTCTTACTTTTAGGTGATTTGATGCCGTCTTAATACTAAAAGTACCGCATTTACCCCCCACCCCGCCGGTCAAATTGTAACTGGAACCCCTTGAATAACAGTGGTAGACCCAGAGGGGGTGCAACAGGGGTTGCTGCCTAAAAATATTATTGGCTGTTTTGTGTATCAAAATGCTTATTAAAAAAATGGTACAGATAGACAAGAGCTAGAGCATCAACCCCCCCCCCCGCCCCCCCCCGAGAAAGCTTCCAGGGACCTTAAATGGGCCCTGGAACCTGGCTGTAAAGGAGTGGCGTGGAAATTCTTGATCTGCCCCTCAATAAGAATTCCCCCCCCCCCCAAAAAAAAAAAAAAAAAAAAAAAAAACTTAGAGTTAGATTAAAACGGTTAGTAAATATAGATCCAGTCTACTAATTTCAATCTGCACACTGAGTGTGTGGCCGTGGGAGTTTAACCATTGTAACCTCAGGCCTGGCTTACATCATGTCGAGTCAGCTGTCAGAAAACTTAGATTAACACGTCTTGAAAGTAAATATAGATCTAGTCTACTAATTTCAATCTGAGTAAGGAAATCGGCATTCATAATAGTTGAAGATGACTTGTCCGTGAATAAAATGTGTCCACTTTTTTTTTTTGCTGATTCGGCACAAATTCAGCTGACAAATTTGGATCACCTGGGCCTGGCTTCAGACTCAAGAGTCAGACACCCTATTAATAGTTAGAGTTTTGCACGCCTGGCTAGCTGGGCCTAGGGCAACAAAAGTACCAGCCAGCCACAGAGCCAGGGCTGATGGACCGAGCTGCGGCTGGCCCCACTGAATCTTCATCGAAGCCACGCCCACAGCACACCAAACCCTGGCCAGCCAGCGTTTGGTGCACTTTGGGCGTGGGTGGGGCCAGCCGCAGCTCAGGCTAGCGCACCAGCCCTGGTCCGTGGCTGGCGATGGCGGGTACTTTGGTTGCCCCAGGCCTAGGCCTAGCTAGGCGTGAAAAACCCTAATTATTCATTAATAGAGTGGACACATTTTGTTTACGATCACGGACAAGTCATCTTCAATTATTAATATTATGATTGCCGATTTCCTTACTCAGATTGAAATCATATATTTAGACTAGATCTATATTTACTTAACGTTTTAATCTAAGTTTTCTGACAGACTCGACATGATGTAACTGTAAGCTCGGCCTGAGGAAACTCCCACTGCCACACACGTGTGCATATTGAAATTAGTAGACTAGATCTATATTTACTTACCGTTTTAATAATGTTACTCAAGTTTTTGACAGACCCGACATGATGTGAGCCACAGGCCTGAGGTTAAAATGGAAAATACTCCCACGGCCACACACTTTTGTGCAGATTGCGTTGTCTATGATTTAGCGTCTATGTCAGCCAGGGCACAGGCTTCCGAAACGTCAAAACGGTTATCAATATTTCCCCATTGAAAGATATAGGTGACATCGACAGCGTATACCTAACATCCGTAGACTCACTTATACCTTCCTACAAGTACGTACGCGGCAGAATTAATTGACTGCTTGTAATATATGTATACTGTACAGTAATATGTTGTGCGTAGCTAGCTAGCTATACTAAGCATGCCAGAGCCATCCTCTTTCGAGAACTATTTTGAGTTTTTATATTTCATTTCGAGATTTCAAACAACTTATTACAAAAATCGAAAACCTTTAGAATGATCTGCAGTCAGAACGAATGACACATGGAATTTGTAGTGCCAAAAACCCTAAAAGTGTTTAAATATCAAAGGATTTCCTTACTCAAATTATAATATAATAGAATATGAATGTTCCCATAGTTACGCATTACCGTATTACTGTATTAATAAAATCATGACTTATTGTTTGCATTTGTAAAAAGGGATGATAAGAGATGTTAAAATCGATTTATGTTTCGGAATTGTTTCAACAGATATCAATGAATGTGCTAGCAATCCGTGTCAAAATGATGGAACCTGTACTGACGGAGTGAATGCATTCTTATGTACATGCATCCCTGGATGGGCAGGAACACGCTGCGAAAGAGGTAAGTTCATATTCATTTATTTACATAAATATGAGTCGTCCACTACTGAACATTAATCACTTTTCCGATTATTGTGTTCAGAATGTTCATTTCAATAAAAGTAATGCTTTTAGTTTCACTTCATGTTTTAAGCTGGACTAAAACTTTAATCATATGTTCTTTTCTTTTGTGATTCTACTTTACAATAACCGTCATTATTTGTATACGATTCCATTTTATTTGATATTTTAAGCTGCAATAACTGAACATTAATGGAGGTATATTGATTAATTCTTAGTTGTTTTTGGTTGTAAACTATAATTTGTTGTTATCTAACAATCGATTCATGTTTCGGAATTGTTTTAACAGATATCGATGAATGTGCTAGCGCACCGTGTCAAAATGGTGGAATCTGTACTGACGAAGTGAATGCATTCACATGTACATGCTTCCCTGGATTTACAGGACCATACTGCGAAATAAGTAAGTTCATATTCAGTTTCTACAAAAATGAGAGACTTCCACTACTGAACATTAAATACTTTGCCGATTATTGTTTTAATGATGTTCATTTCAATAACAGTAATGCTTTTAGTTTCATTTCATGTTTTAATCTGAACCAAAATAATTACGATCTTTAATTTGTTTTTTGTATTCCACTTTTAAAGATAGAAAGTGTTTGTAGACCTTACGGCTGTCTATGACACAGTGAACCATCGATTACTCCTCAATAAGCTGTACAGGGTGACAAGTGACATCCATCTGACCAAACTCATCCAACTGCTGCTAGGAAACAGACGTTTCTTTGTGGAGCTGAACGGAAAACGCAGGTGGAGGATACAGAAGAATGGACTCCCACAGGGCAGTGTTCTCGCTCCAGTCCTGTTCAACATCTACACGAATGACCAACCTGTCTCTCCAGGCACAAGGAGCTTCATCTATGCTGACGATCTCGGCATTGACACCCAGAACAGCGATACCAATGAGATAGAGAGCACCCTAACATCAGCCCTAGATAACCTGACAGTATACTACAGAGACAACCAGCTGAAAGCAAACCCTACGAAGACCCAGGTCTGCTTATTCCATCTACGCAACCGCGAGGCTGGGAAGAAACTATCACTCACATGGAATGGTACCCCCCTCGACCACTGCGATCATCCAGTGTACCTTGGCGTTACCCTGGATCGAACACTTTCATTCAAGCAGCATATCGGAAAGGTGAGGGGGAAAGTGAGGACCAGGAACAACCTCCTCCGGAAACTGACAAACTCCTCTTGGGGTGCCAGTGCATCTACACTACGGGCAACAGCTCTTGCACTTTGTTATTCTGCTGCGGAGTATGCGTGCCCAGCCTGGGAAAGATCCTCGCACTCGAAGAAACTTGACCCAATTCTCAACGATAGCTGCAGAGCAATCTCTGGTTGTCTAAAGCCGACAAATGTAAGCAGCCTATATGTCCTGTCCGGCATTGCTCCACCCGATATACGCCGGTCAGTAGCCAGTAGCGTGGAGCGTCTAAGACAAAGTCAGGATAGCCGCCATCCATGTTATGACATCCAACCATCCCAGAAACGGCTCAAATCGAGGAAAAGCTTCCTACACTCTGTCCAACTGCTGACCGAATCCCCACAGGTGGCCAGACGTAGGCTTTGGGAGGAGAGGCGCAGCAGTAACCGCCACCATGACAAGCTACCTCTCCCTACTAAGGAGCAGTTACCCCCAGGACACAAGCAAGACTGGAAGACATGGAAGTCCCTCAACCGACTCCGCACAGGGATGGGTCGATGCAAAGTCAACATGAAAAAGTGGGGATACACAGATGATGACAACATTAACTGCGACTGTGGCACATCACAAACCATGCAACACCTCCTTCAGTGTCCTAACCTTGAGGAACAGTGTAGTCAAGAAGATATGATGGTTGCGAATGAGACAGCCCTGCGATGTGCAAAGTCATGGCCAAATATTTAATATTCTAGACTAGTAGTGTAGCGTAGTGTAGAGTAGTGTAGATGTAGGATACGAAAGAAGAAGAAGTAACTTTCATTATTTTCACAAGATTCACAGTATGTTTTTATCTGTTAGATTTTAAGTTACAATAACTGGCCATTGATTAGTTCTTAGTTGTTTTTTGTTGTAAACTATAGTTGTGATACATACATGTCATATGTGTACTGTATCAGAATTTTAGCAATTTTCAAGAATGTTAATGTTCCCTTTGTTATGCTTTGCTATTCATATGTAGTCAAATGTTCATGTAGTTTCTGTATAATTTATATAGATGAATGAAAATAAATTACTTATTGTTTGCATTTGAAAAAAGAGATATCAAGAGATCTTCAAATCGATTTATGTTTCGGAATTTTTTCAACAGATATCAATGAATGTGATAGCAGCCCGTGTCATAATGGTGGAACCTGTACTGACGGAATTAATGCTTTCACATGTTCATGCACCCCTGGATATACAGGACAAGTCTGCACTGGTAGGTTCATATTCAGTTTCTATATAATTTCAATTAATTCAGCATTTCCATAAATGTCGTCCACTACTCAAAATTAAACACTTTGCCGATTCTGCATTTCAATTACAGTAATGCTTTAATTCTCACTTCACGTGTTAATCTGGACCAAAACAATTATTATCTGTAATCTGCTTGTGTAATTATACTTTATGGGAACTGTCATTGTTTGTATACGATTCAATTTTTTTCGTTTATATTTTAAGTTGCAATTCAATAAAGGTATATGAATTAGTTCCTAGTTGTTTATTTGTTGTTAACTGTATTATGATTCGTATGTGACCTGTATCTGAATTTCCATCAATTCTAAGAATGTGAATGCTCCACTACAGGGTGTTTATAAAAAAAGCGGAACCCAACTTCCATCCGCAATAATTTATTTAATAAACATAATTATATTTATTGCAATATGTCATACCAAAGGTAGATTCATACTCTTTCGTTTGATACCAAATATGTTGTGGTAACGTCATGCATGATTGAATAAAACTTACTTTGAAAGGGTTATGTAAAAAGTACTTTGCGCACAAGAGTAGAAAGTAATTGCTAAATGCAGTGTAAATAATGAAACAGTAGGCAAAGTCAAGTGACATTTCATGATGTTTCTTGATTCATAGTTTGACATTTATTCAACTTTGAGAAGAGTTGAGGGTCCATAATCATCCCCATCATCCTTCCACATGCCCCCATGTCTGTCTGCACGGGTTTGTGCTCGTGTTCAGTGGTCAGTTGCATGGTCAGGCAAGGAACCGATTTAAAAAGTATCTCCATGTTAGCTTAAGAACGATCGGAACAAAAGGATTACAAGACAAAAGAACACAAGGAGAGGTTTCAATGAATTACCATTGATCAGACCGGGTTGATGAATAGATCTAAATCTTGTGCGCAAAGCAATTTTAACATTGCTCATTTAAAATGCTTGCAATTCGATAACTACAAGCTCAATTATTACAAATATGGTACCAAATGAAAGAGTATTAAATTATCTTTGCGATGATATATTGCAATACACATAACTTTGTTTACTATTTAAGATATAGCTGGTGGAAGTTGGGTTCCGCTTTTTTATAAACACTCTGTATTTACATAATTTATGCCCAGCCAGGTCCTATCTAATCAGATTTCCATGTCATGTCTGTATTGATATAGTTAATAAATACAAATAAATGACTTATTGTTTGCATTTGGAAGAAACAGATATTAAGAGACCTTAAAATCGGTTCATGTTTCGGTATCGTTTCAACAGATCTCGATGAATGCGCTAGCGCACCGTGTGAAAATGGTGCAACCTGTAATGACAGAGTGAATGCATTCACATGTACATGCACGTCAGGATGGGCAGGAACAAACTGCGAAATAGGTAAGTTCCTATTTAGTTTCTACATATATGTGAGTCTTCCACTACTGAACGTTAAACACTTTCCGATTATTATGTTCATTATGTTCACTTCAATCCAGGTAATGCTTTTAGTTGCAATTCATATTTTGAAGTGGACAAAAATAATTATTGTCTGTAATTTACATTCGTGATTCTACTTTACGGTAACCGTCATTATTTGTACACGATTCCGTTTTTTTTCTTTTAGATTGTAACTTGCAATAACTGACCATGAATGAAGGTATATTAATTAGTTCTTAGTTCTTTATTTTTTTAAAACTGTATTTTGATTCGTATGTGTCCTGTATCTCAATTTTTAATAATTTCAAAGAATGTAAATGCTCCCTTATTTATGCCCAGATAAGTCCTATCTAATCAGATTTCCATGTGATTTCTGTATAGATATAATTAATAAATCAAAATAAATGACTATGTCTTATTCTTTGCATTTGGAAAAAAGAGATATTAAGAGATCTTATAATCGGTTCATGTTTCAACTTCTGCCGGGTAAACAGGGCAATGAGATCAGGCACCTGTCCCCGGTAGGGCTAGATTTGTCACAGAACATGCTGTATTTGCTTTCCTTTTATTTTATTTTATGCACATATACACTCTTCTGGGATAGCACCTTTCAGTTGTACTTTATTTAATACGCAGTATAGTATGCTGAACCTTTCTTTCTTCTATTTCAATTTTTTACAGCGCATAGAGACATATGTGATATACGCGTTATAAATACCCTATTATTATTATTATTAAATATTACTCTATTATTCAACAGATCTCGATGAATGTGCTAGCGCGCCGTGTCAACATGATGGAACCTGTACTGACGGAGTGAATGGATACACATGTTCATGCATCCCTGGATCTACAGGAACACACTGCGGAGAAGGTAAGCTTCTTATGTTTTTTTGCATGAATGTGGGTCTCTTGTTACTGCAATGTTACACATTGTCCAATTTGTAGAGTTACTATGTTGAAATTCAGTCGACTTGTGCGTTGGTTCTCAATGTATTTTGTTGGTATATGATTTGTTTTTATTTGTGATTCAACTTTGCGGTACTTCATTTTTGTTTTACAATTGAAGTTAACTCTCAAAAATTGGTATTCGAATTTTCATAATAAAATTCTTTTTGTTTTGTTTACTTACTCGTATGTGACCTGTGCTGGTATTTTTCAAATAATTTTACCATCTTATCTGGTCAGTTTTCCTTGTAGCTCCAGCATAAACTTAGAAAAAAACATTAAATGAAGACATGTATTTTGCATTCGAATTTTTTTTTTATTAAAGGTGTAGTTTAGTTTTGGTAGAGGGCACTGCACATCACAATTTGTTGTGAGGTAATGAAAAACTGAGTGTCAAATTTGAGAGAACATGCAATTTTAATGGCAGAATAAACTTTATTCGGTCAAAATCGACCCAGAAACGGCTGAAATATCAATAAATATATCTGATCTAATAATTATTTTGGGTTCAAATAATTAGTTGATTTTTTCAAAAAATTCAAAAAAGGCTTGCACTTTTTCAAAAATGTTCAAAAGCGTTTTTTAAATAGTTATTGATGATCTCTCTATTTAATCATTATTTCAATAAAACATCACATGCATTATTATGTATTAAAAATGGTTGAAACCAATGCCTTTTTAAAAAGCGCCTTCTTGTGTTTTAATGGCTCTTTTTGAATGATAACGGGCTTTTTACTTAGTCGTTTGCAATTTTGTATACGTTTCGAGCATGGTGGAGTTATATAACGTTTAGTTTATAATGTCACTGTCCAGGTTTGGTTACTAAAGTTCAGCCTTACCAAAACTGTACTACCCCTTTAATACATCTTTAAATCGATTCATGTTTCGGAATAATTGTTTAAACAGAGATAAACGAATGTACGAGTAACCCGTGTCTAAATGATGGAACCTGTAACAACGGAGTGAATGGATACACATGTTCATGCAGCGCTGGATATAGAGGAACAAACTGCGAAGGTAAGCTTCTTATTTTTGTTGCATGAATGTGAGTCTCTCGTTATTGAAATGTTACAAATTTTCAACAACAAAATTTCTCCTAATGTTCATGTTAGTAGAGTTATGCGTAGAGTTTTGAATTTACATTTGGGTGAGTCTACTTTGTAACCTTTGAATAAACAGACAAAAATGCAAAAAGGTATAAGTTCATAGTTTATTTCTAAATACATTGAGGGCTCTCGTTACTGAAATATTATACATTTTTCTTCGATTAAAGGTGCACCTGTAGAGTGTCAGATAATGCCCGAAATGACATTTTAGACTTCAATCCTGTACTAAAAACATTGTAAGATATGTCCGAATGATGTGTGAAAGTTTCATTGAAAAGGAACACTGCTTTCCTGGTTAAAAAAAGGTGAAAATATGCGTCAGCTTTTACAACAAATTACTGTTTGAGGTTTATGAAGTTTATGACCGTTCATAAACGCTCTTGAGCTGAATGAAAAATATCGTCATACTTAAAGGGAGAGATCCACTTTTGCAAGCCAAAATTCAAAAGTTGCGAGGTTATTGTCTTATATGAAAGGAAATGTCATTTAATAGCATGCCTGAAAAAATTAGGGCTTGAAATCTCCTTTTCGTGGAGTTATAGACCTAAAACTGAATAAACTGAGGGACGTCTGTTAATTAGGTACATACGTATTTTCGGCCGGTGAGTAAGTTCGTACGTAGATTTCACGGAGTGCCAGATCGGTATGCATGACCCCTACGTGACCCGCGCTAGCTACGTGACCCGCGCATAAGTACTAATGTGTGAGCGTTTACCAAGCAAAATACCCAAACTTCGCTTAAACTGACTACATGTAATTATATATTCTTTCTTTTTGAGATCTTTTTCCGTGACATACGTTAACAAATGTCGGCTTCACAATACCTTTACAAGAATTAGTACTATATTGTTGTAATATTATGCTAAATCAGTTGAACTCCTTTATTGACCGATATATAGTTTAAATGGAGGGACGCATTCGTTTTTCATTCGTAGAATCCAAATTAGAGGGCTGTTCGCTCTGATTTTTTTTTTGCGTGTTACATTGATCCCCATCCGTCAACTGAAAGCTGTCCAGACGTTTTGTAAAAGTGGACCTGTCCCTTTAAGGGACATTTGAACAAATCTGACCCATTTTATTCTTCTCTTACCATAAGCTAAACAACACGGTAGAAGAGAACTCCAAGTAATGTTCGTGGAGTTAGACACTTTACAGGCATCCCTTTAAAGGAATAGTACAGTTTTGGTCAAAATGAATATTAGTTACCAAAACGTGCACCGTATCATTGAAGTATAATACAGTTATAATTCCACCATGCCTAAAAGGTAGACAAACTTACAAACGGCTAAGTTAAAATGCTGTTATCATTCAAAAGGCAGCCGTCAAAACACAATAGGGCGCTCTCTAAAATATTTTGTCAACCCTTTTTTATAACAAATGATTATAACAAATGATTCAAAAGAGAGATCCTTAAAGTGGACTTCCACACGATTTCAAGCTTCTAATGATTGAAAGACAGATATTCTAGGTCAATAAACACAATTTTGTATGAAAAAAGTATGATTGTGGGTTCTTATAATTGGCTTGGAAATTCTAATGACACAAATTCGCGAGCGAGCTTGTTCTATCCCACAATGCACCAATTTGTGACGTTCGACCCTCACTATGCGCCTATCTATGTTTTTACACTGCAGCGAATGTGTTCTTTTCACCGGACCAATACAATGCTCGATCATGAATAGTTTAGTCTACGATGCGCCACCCAACCGTGCCTTTGAGCATTACTGCATTGTTGAACCGTTTGAAAATACTTGCCTGCCCGAAATTGTAACACGTTTGGCTTTCATTGGAATTTGAATAGACACAAAGTCCTGTAAACGTGGTTATTGAATTTGCTGGCTCTGCATGACCGGCTATTATGAATGACACATGCAGTGGTCACAATGCAGTGGCACCGGATTCAAGCCTACTCAAGAAATTGAGCAAAGTGAGGGTGCTACGTAAGGGTCTCATGATTGTATGCAGTAAATTTAATTATTTCCTCAGAGTTAATGACATTAGAAAAATTTCTTAGAAATCAACCAAAGAGAGTCAAATCCTGAAAATATTCAAGCACATCCCTAGATTTATTTCCAATATACTGTATTTTGTTTAAACTCATCCGGAATTCTCCTTTAAGAACTGTTTGAAAACATAGGGTATTTTCAAAAAAGTGTAGGAATTTGTTTTATTTTGTCTTAATTATACAATAAATGTACCACATTTATTCCAATGAAATATATTTATTGATATTTCATTTTTTTCTGAACTGATTTAGATAAAATAAAGTTTGTTATATCTTTCCATATATGTTTTTCTTTACTAACCAAATATTGCACCTTTTTCCACTACCTCACAAAAAAAAATTCTCGAAGGGCCCATCAAAACTGAATCATCGCTTTAATGTGTTTATTGTGTTCATTTCATTCCAAGTAATGATGTTAGTTGCACTTTATTTTTCCTTTTGATACACGATAAATAGTTTATTAGTAAATTGATATACAACGTGCAATCCATAATCTTGGTGTAATTCTACCTTTAACGGTCTTTTAGATTTGAAGTTGCAATATTTGGCATTTAAATGTACATAATCTAATTATAAAAGATGTTGCTCTGCGTCGGTGCATTCGAGTATAGTAGTTCGAAAAGTGAAATAAACACCGTGTGAAAACAAAGTTTTTCAAAATAATTTACAGCGATTTTAATTCTAATGAAAACAAAACTTGGTTTGAAGACTTTGGCGAACGAGTGGTCAAAGCGAACCGTCCTGCAAAGACTATGTCAATAAAGGCAATGCAAACAAAGAAACAATAAATTAAATATAAGAAACAAATATATTTAGATCATCTAAATATATATACAAAACTAACAAAGATACGAACTAATATTAAGTACAAAATAACAACAACACATATGCGCTGTAACAATTTCTTTCCTTTTTAAAACGATGCATTATTATTGAGTATAATTTAGATTAAGTTCAACAGGAATTTGTGTGGTGCTTATATCAAAAAGTTGATTCAACCCCCCCTCCCCCCCCCCCCCCCCCCCCCTCTTTGTCCCAAATATGACTTTTCGGCCTCGAAAATTTTGGAACAGAACTGGTCTTGGTCTTGACAATGTTGAAGGTACTTGGTCTCGGCTTAGAAAATTGTTGACGACTACCCCCCCCCCCCCCCCCCTGACAGAAATTTGGCTGACGAAATAACCACCTCCTCCCTCCCTTGAAAAAATCCTGGGTACGTCACTGGACGAATTAGCTACGACCTCGAGTTGGGGAAAACTAAGTCCTTTGCGCATGTGCAGCCCCTTACTAAACAAAACTGCTTATTAAGAAGTCGCTAAACCTTCGAAGACATCAGACTGCTTAATCCTATATAATAGAAGCAGTCGGATTCTTCGAAGACCTTCTTGTAAGCTGTCCTGAATTGCGACTGCTTAAAGGGCAATGAAACTATGGCTTTCGGTTATTATTATCGTTTAGAGGGTGAACAGACATTTGATTTGATACATAACTAAGGCAATTTTGGCCTCCTGGATCCCATGAAATCATTAGGTGAACATACCCACATTTTACTAATTCGACGGCGGCAAAAGATGATGGGAGCGGCCATGTTCTTGTAATTACCCGACATGCTTTCAGTGTGTTTGTGAATTTACAGATTATTTATGCATGCATGTTTTGTAACTTCTAATTGAGTCAATCTGGCTATATAATTTTCAAAATAGCTCAAGTTTTTAAAACAAATTTAATCATGCTGCATGACGTGGAAATTCGGCCTGATACGGATAAGATAACTTTAATCTTACAAGAATAACTTAAAATGTTACCCTTCAAAAGCTTATAGCAAGAGGCAGTTGAATTCTTATTAGAGCTTCAGGTAAGCAGTCGGAGCTTCAGGTTAAGCAGTCGAAGGCTTAATTAGAGATCCATGTTAAACAGTCGAAGGCTTATCATAGCTTGAAGTTAAGCAGTCGAAGGCTTAGAGCTTGAGGTTAAGTAGTCGAAGGCTTATTAGAGCTTCAGATTAACCAGTCGAAGGCTTATACATAATTAACTTGTTCGTAGGAAGGCCTATAAGCCTTCAAAGACTTCCGTGGGAAGGCTAACGGACTGCTTACGGACTGCTTATAAGCCTTTGAAGGCTTTGGAAGACCATTGACTACATAATGTGATAATCGGAAACCTGTGTTTAATCATGCTGCATGACGTGGAAATTCGGCCTGATACTGATAAGGATAACTTTAATCTTACAAGAATAACTTAAAATGTTACCCTTCGAAAGCTTATAGCAAGAGGCAGTTGAATTCTTATTAGAGGTTCAGGTTAAGCAGTCGAAGGCTTAATTAGAGATCCATGTTAAGCAGTCGAAGGCTTATCATAGCTTGAAGTTAAGCAGTCGAAGGCTTAGAGCTTGATGTTAAAGACATATATGCGTGGGTTATAAAGGGTAGTCAGCAAATTCCAACTCGACTCCACCGTAATCTCTCGAGGTAAACTCAAGATATATGTTGGATCGATCGAAGAGAGGTGCCTCGAAATATCTGAACAAAGGCCTTCTTATGAAATTGCATGCAGCAAACAAATTTCTCACGCTGTCACCTAGCCATCAAACGGCGGCACTTTGAAGTCGGTTGCGGTTAAGCGTGTTACGTGATATTTTCGCTCGTAAACATCTCTGATGGATCTCCATTCGACTAGTACAAACATTCCGAACGCGACTATTTTTAATGCAATTTTGGACTCGGGTATTCAGAAATGGGACAGTTTGCGATCGCTACTTATAACTGAGCCAATGGGGATTAAGTACCGTGCGTAAAAGTGCGCAAGATGGATCCACGCGTCTAATAACCCACGCATATATGCCTTTAAGCAGTCGAGGGCTTATTAGAGCTTCAGATTAAGCAGTCGAAGGCTTAAAAAAAATTAACTTGTTCGTAGGAAGGCCTATAAGCCTTCAAAGACTTCCGTGGGAAGGCTAACGGACTGCTTATAAGCCTTTGAAGGCTTTGGAAGACCATTGACTACATAATGTGATAATCGGAAACCTGTGTGATAATTGAAGACCTGTGACTACTTAGCGAATGCCTTCTGTTTGGTAAGGGGTCTGAAAGGCCGAACGCGACTTAGCTACAAAATCAAGTTCTCGCTTCGTGAAGAGGTATTCTGGTCTAGTGGTCAGAGCTCCGCTCTTCGCCCTAATCGGCCTGGGTCCGTAACCCCCAATCGGCCTCCCATTCGGTAAATCACAATAGTAGGGGAGGAATAGGGAGGTTCAATGTTTGTGGTTGTCTTGATAACCTGAAAATGCTTTCTAATACAATCTACTTTTATCATGTTCATCACTGTGCGTTTACGTGCATGTTGGTCCAATGCTCTCCTTCTATTTCAGATGCTAGCGCGGGACCGCAGATTGATGACTGCCCTTCAGATATAGTCTTCTTAGCACAGGATGATGCGGTGAATGCTGAAATCTACTGGAAGGAGCCGACTGTAAGAGATGACTCTGGGGACGTTACCATGGTAACCCTTTCGTCCAACCACCAGCCGGGTCAACAGTTCTCGGTTGGTATGGCAACTACAGTGGTTTACCACGCGGTTGATAGAACGGGATTAACTGATACCTGTTTGTTCACCGTGACAGTTCAGCATCAAACGTCTGGTAAGCAATCTGTACTTGATTTTCATCGAAACATATCATAGACCATTACAATTGAATAAAGAGATTCTCTTTATTCAATTTTAATGGTCTAGATCCCGGCGGTATCACTTCATATTCAAAGTTAGGACACATGATCGTGCTTGTTGGAAACGTCGAGCCCCTCCTACTACCAACCTTCTCCTTACAATAACTTTATACCGGCGCTGTAGCTCTTATTAGAACTAAAAGCTCAAGAAGGAATGCCAAGAGTCCTTTCCAGGATTATCAACAGTCCTTTCCAGGACTACCACAGTCCTTTTTTTAGGACTATCCTAGAAATAATACCAATAGTCCTTCTCAGGACTCACCAATCTCATCCTCAAACAAGGTGCAACCGCGAACCACACGTATTAAAGGCTATTTGAATGTCTAAAACCGTGTTTTGTAGACGTCAGCCTCCTGACTATTTAAAAGGGGATCGTACATCTGTAGTAATACATGCAGGATAAGCTACCTAATGCTTGCAGGGACGTTTTACACTACTATGCAAAACACTTCTTTCAAAAGACAATCGAGTAAAACGGAATCCTCATATCCGTGTGTTACTAAATGTATTAGGCTATTATTGTTTCTTCATTTCATTTATTTTCATTTTGTTCTTTCTTAAACAAAATAACAAAATGGTAACTTTTTATTGGCCTACACTTATTAGTCTTCTCATATAATTATACTCCTTCTACCAGAAGATTCAGAATGTAGAGACATAATAAATAAGGTTAGGATTATCTGTCAGGTTTGGTTTATTAGTTCAAATGACCATACGCCTACAATATATGATACTGTAAATTTAAAGGACAATGAAATCCGGACAAATTGCTGTATGCAATATAAGACACTAAATACGATGAATAGTCCCTGAGAATTCGAGCACAATCGGTCAAGAAATAAGGAAACTATGGCACTTTGAACATATCCCTTTATTTCTATGAGAGACTCAAATTGGCAACGCACTCTGGCAAAGTTGTGGACTACTCCCCATACGTTCTGTACACAATTTTTTTTTAAATGTTCTCAAAATATATGTTTACCCTTCGTTTGAGCTCAGAATATGTTTTGTAGAATACATTTATACACAACATATCGTGAGTTTGGGGAATGGAAAAGTGTGACTATGAAGAAAACTGTAAAAATGGGGAAAATGTCCACAAACATATCAGAGTGCATTGCCAATTTGAGTTCCCCATAGGAATAAATGGGCCTCTTCAAAGAGCCATAGTTTTCTCGTTTATGGCCCGATGATGCTCTAACTTTCAGAAATTATTCCTCCTAATCTCTTCAAGTCTACGAAAGCCACAATATGCTTGGGTTTCATTGCCCTTTAAGAAGCAATGTGTGATGTGAAACATACATTTTGAAAATTAAAACTAATTGTATATAACTGTAACACAAATGTCTACAAAAAAATAATGTAAGAAGAGGTGCATTGGTAAAATAGTATTTTCGTACAGGAATTAATTGCTGTTAAAAATGTAGTTTTAGCTAATAGATTAAAAGCATCGCATGGCTACTATAGAGTAGCCATGGACTTGATAGCATGTGGTATCTGGATATAATTTTGTTTTAATTTACGTACAGGATTGCCGTTTACCGTCATCGTAGCGTTGGGGACTATGGGAGGAATTGTAATTATCCTGATAATAATTATCGTCGTATGTAGGTAAGTTGATGTTCGTTCATATACGTACAGAATCGCATTGCGACAATGCATATTTTTCGAGTGGCGCGCGCACGCATGCAATCAATTTGCGCGAGGGGTGTTGGCGAATACTCTTTGACCCTGTCGTTATTTGCGGCTACCCCCTGACGCTAGTACCGGTATTAAATAAAGGAATAGTACCACGTACGATGTCATGTGTAACATACGAAGTATTTTTACACATGACAGAACAGGTATGCTTGTATGCACATGGGTGTTTGTATGTGGGTGAGCGTCAAAAGGCTACTATCTTATACTGATTTTACCCCAAAAATTATAACAATGGAAAGACTCAAACTCTTTGTCAATCTATAGATGTGTAATATTAATGAAATATATAAATGAAAGATTTGTTAAATTATCTACAATACACATATTCAAATATACATACTGTCAGTAATCGATCGTTTTGAACATAAATTACAAAATTGGCCTCACAAAAATAATTCCCATTTTGTGATTTTGGTTTATAAGATTCGACAAGTAAACTTGTGTGTTATCACAGAATTTATGCTCCGCGGCACGTTATCATTGTTTTCGTAAAATTCATAGGCATTATCTGATACTAAAGTGATTTTGTGCACGTAGCTTCGCTATCATCCCATCAGCATGTCACACATAAAAGGGCAGCAATGATTTGTTCACATGCATGCAATTCTCATATTCTACGAATCTACATTATTGCAATGTTAAAACGTAAACAAATAATATATAATATTAATTTTGTTCCATAAGCAAACGATTTTCCTTTTATTAGTCCATGAGCCGAGGCCGAAAAAATCGATTTTGTTGCACCCCTCGGACGGCCAATTATTTCTGGTACCATTGTAAAGGTACAAATCTCAGCTATCCGAAACTAGAATTTTCGACCCAAAAAAATTGCACGTTACCATGGCAACTCCGTTTTTGTGACACATGGTCAAATACACCCCGCAGAAACGGTGGATTTCACTGAAAAACGAAATATTGACAAAAAATAAAAATGTTGACATCCAGTCATCATAGGTTGATGATTTTTTCAGGGACTAACGAATGTTGTACCAGTCATCAGATTCTAGAATATCGAGTACGAAATATTATTGCTAAGGTCATTAGGGGTCAACTCAAGGTCAGTGACATGATCCTAACCTCTAATTGCATTAATATTTGTATGTAGATCATGGAAACTCATGCGGTGTATATGGCTGAATGTGATTTCCTCGGAAGGCATGAGGTCCAGGGATCCATATACACCATTTAAGGCTAAATTGATAAACCGTTGCTATAGCAACTAGTATTATATGAATGCTGCAAAGTGTGTTAAATGCGCAATAAGTGACAGGTGAGAGCCAAAATGTTATATTGTAATGTACCCGGATGGATTAAAGCAACATCATACCTCATTTCAAAGGGAATTGTTTGAAACATTATTGAAAATGGCAACTTAAATTACCGCAACTTAAATAATCACCATGGACACCAGTGCTAAATAGGCCACGCCCCCTTTGACGAGAAATCAAACTGGAATTTTAAAAATGACTTTTCTACAAATGATGCAACCATTGTAGACATAAAGATGTACTTTATGGTGATTAAATCACTGTAAATGGAAAAGCCAAAGGTTGCCTGGTCGGCAAACATGAATTTGAAGTAAATATCAATCAAGTTATGTTTCTTAGCAACATAAATTTTCCCTAGCAACCAACGCATACTTCTATAAACGCTTGATTCTTCATTTTTATGTTACATGCATCTTGGAGAAAGAATAGATTCCATTGTGGTGCCCCGGGGGGCCACTCAACTATATTGCTGTACACACGCGCGACCAAAAAAACGCGTAAAAAGGGTACTTTTGGCCGATCATGGCGCGTCACGCGCGTGACGCGTTTAGGGTGTCAAAAAGGCCAAAATCAGAAAAAGGGTATGTTTGTGGAGTTAAACAAATACGCGTTTAGAGTATCTTTTTCTCCAAACTTGTTCAATTGACGTAGACCTTGTTTAGGGGTTTGTTTTAGGGGCTATACTTGTTTAGGGGGCAAAATTGTCAAAAAAGCACGCGAAAATACTTGAATAGGGTATAAATTTGACCAATGGATAACACTTGTTTAGGGTGGGTTTGAAAAACCTGTGGTCGCGCGTGTGTACAGCAATATAGTTGAGTGCCCCCCCGGGGGGGGGGGGGGGGCACTCATGTATAATGTAAGACGGGTATGTGCCGCTTAAAAGAACCCCTTTTTCACACCCAATCGCAGCTCTAAAGATACCCGATTTTCAAAAATTGCCGCTCCATAGACCCCCGGAATGACCTAGGTAGTTGAGTAGCGCCAAGTCCATTATTCTTCTTGTAGTTCGGCTCCATAGTCCCCCGGAATAACTTGGCTATGTATTTGACTAGCGCCAAGTCCATTTTTCTCTTCTAGTTCGGCTCCTTAGACCACCATTTGAGCCTTTTTGAGGGTTTACGTAGGTCTTTGGTAGCTCCATGTCTATGTTTTTTGTAGTTTTAGTCTGCTCCTTAGACCCCATAACTCCCGTTTCAGGGTTTTTGTAGCTCCAAAGACCCTATATTTTGTGCTTGTAGTCAGCTCTTCAGACCCCCATTTCAGAGTTCCGTGAGGCACACCCCCGTCAAAAAATAATTCGAGTGCCCCCCCCCCCCCCCGGGAGTGCCCCCCCCCCCCCGGTGTGGTGCAATAGCTTTGCAAACTAGTCATGTAAAACCCAGATATTTCTCTGAACAAGCCACAATTTTCAAGAAAGGTCAAAAAATGTGTGAAGAATAGCACACTATAAGGCCCCTATAAACATGTATAATCCACTTCGAGGGTTTGGCAGAATCCAAGATGGCGTCCAAAATGGCCAACATTTTAAATTTTCTTCCACATGTTCCCTTAAAGACAAGTTGGAAAGTTAATTTAAAGTGTCTAAATACCGTTTCTACACCAGTAACGGATCACCTACCCACATTGATGCATGAAGACGTTTGTGACTATCTAATTGTTTTAATTTTCATAACTGGAAGAGGAATGTGCATCTAATATCAACTTTATCATCTCCTTTTTAAAAGTGATAAACCTCAGTTCCATGATCATCGCGCAAAAGTGAGAAATTAGCCTTCAAAATAGTGTCATCTAGTGACAAAATGTACAGATTTCAGATTTTCAAGAAAAAAACGGGGGAAAAAAAAAAAAATGTTTTTTTTTAATAAGATGTTTAAAAAACAAAAATATGCCGACGGATCTAGAATTCCTATATTATTAACACAGGAAGATGTTCTGGTAAACACACCACAGCATTTTCCGGGTGTTTGGGTGCAGGCTTATAGTAAAAAAAAGGCAAATTTTAATGTATAATTACAGCAGAAATTATCTACACCAGTAACGGATCACCCATTTTCAAATCCTTATAAAAACAAAACAAAAGATCAGAATTAATTTTGTTTTGCTGTAACAATGTATTTCACTAGAATCTGTGATATTTCTAACTTGAAAATCGAAAATTACTTGGATATTTTGGTAAAATCGGGTTTTTGTGTGATTTTTGCTAACATTTCATAAGGATCATGTGGGGCAGAATTCAACTCCTCATAACTAAATAAGGAAGCACGTTTAAGAAGTAAAAATTTTCCTGGATATTAATTGCTAATTTGCTAACACTTTGATGAAAAAATTAAGATAATTGGTCAATTATTTTTAAAATAAAGCCAGGTGATCCGTTACTGGTGTAGTGGTGATCCGTTACTGGTGCAGCGTAAGGGGTTCGTAAAACGCGCAGTGATTTGCTTATTAGTGACGGAATAAGTTTGAATTAACAATATTCGTAATCTGCACTATTTTAGCTTTCCAACGATGTATGATAGTCCATAAAAAATATTTTGTCTTAGCAAGAAATTGTATCCACCAAAAAGTGATCCGTTACTGGTGTAGCTACGGTATATGTTTTCAGATACGAGCGATCTTTTTAAACGATCGTATGAAAGTTTCAAATTCTAGGAAAAGCCTCAGCCAAAATGGCGGCCATTATACAATTCAAAATGGCCGCCGTTGTAAAGTGAATATTCCATAACGTTGCCTCTATACGGGTTAGAATGTTAAATACGTGTTTAAACATGTGTCAGGGTACACGGAAATCATTTGTTGTGTACCAAGATGTTTCGAGTCAAGGAAGTATCCTAATCTAAGATGGTAGCCATTACCATTTTCAAAATGGCCGCCATTTGGTGTTCAAAATGGCCGCCGTAACAACATATTTGGTATAAATTCGCTTCTAGACAAGATATAAAGTTTAAATAAGTGTCTAAACATATGTTTTCAGATACAAACAAATCATATACGTATGAACTCTGATGTACAGCCTTGGAAAAAATTATTAGACCAAGCACTTTTTCGAAGTATTACACTGTTTTGTCCATTTTATAATATTTTTAAGACAATTAGTTAATGATATACCAAAAGGGGTATAGTCAATGGTGTTAGAAATACCTACCACATATTTTCTGACTTTAATTTGATAAAAAAAACATAATTTGTATACAAATTGTGTGGATTTTGTCCATTCCTTACATGTACATTAAAGGTATAGGTTATATATAAATTTTTAAATACAAAGTGCAAAATTTGATGATTTGTTTCCCTGTAAGTTGTGATTATCCATAGAATGGTCTCTCCAGTTCCTAGTGTGACCTGTAATAGCACTTTGATTCAGGGTAAGAGGTGCCAAGTGGCACTACTTACAGAAAAAAATAAATTATATATTGTCCCACTATGCATTTTAAAAAATTCATGTTTTCTTCAAATTGAAGACATAAAGTATGTTGTAGTCATTCCTAATCCCATTGACTATACCCCCTTAGATATTTTATGAACTTTTGTTTCTTTAAAATGTAATTAAAGTGACATAACAGTGTGACAAATCTAAACAATTGAGCAAAAAGTGTTTGGTGTAATAATTGTTTCCAAGGCTGTATCAAGTCAATGACGTAATCTTATTCATAATGAATAAGAATAAGAATCACCACGGAAACCAGCACTAAATAGACCACACCCCCTTCCACGAGGAAAACAAATGGAAATTGGCAAAAAAGGTCTATTTACAAATGGTGCAATCATTGTAGATATAAATACATGTGTTTTCCTATGATGAAATTACTAAAAATGGACAAGCAAAATGGTGTCTGGCCGTCAGACATGACTTTGAAGTAAAAAATAAATTAAGTATAGTGTTTCGTAGCAACATAGATTTCCCTAGCAACCACTGCATCTTTCTGTATTAACTTGATTTTTAATTTTCTGAGGGGATTCCTTTCTCAAAACTAAATAAAAAATGCCGACTTATGTTTAAATGTGATGAACTTGATTTTCTATTTAAGTGATCGAAACAAAGAAAATATAAAACCCTTCGTACCATACTTTATGGAGATATATGTTTGTTCGTCTACGTATGCCTAACCAAACACCAAATTTCAAAAATTGTGATAAGGCCACTTCATATAAACCCCTCAAAAAAAGTTCGGAAACTCAACTTTGATCGATTTTATCACTCTTATTGACAAATTGTATTTTTTTCTTTTAGTGTCATTGGAATGCATGATGATTTCCCTTTAAAATGGTATATTATCTGTCATTTATTTCAAATCAGGGAATACGCAGTGCGTTTCAGAATGGAGGACGGTCAGAAGTCAAATGTCGCAAAATGGGCCGAAAGTATTCAATTGGGAAATTTGGCTCTTGTGTCGTATTGTTTAATGTTCAAGTTGTATCGAAGATTGTAGCGTGTTCAAATGATTTAAACTTATCAAATTTTGTATCATTTTAAAGCCCATGTGTCTATCTTTTCAATACAATTATGTCCGTAACAATTGTATTAACAGGTTAAGTATGGTACAGCTGAATATGGGGAGGGCCGAAAGTGAAATGTTGCAAAATGCATTTCATTTTGTGAAATTGAAGGCGTTGCATGAAAAAACGACTATTGGAGGAGATGTTTTGGGGTTTTACATTGCATAATCATCAGTAAATTTATCATCATGTGAAAGCGTGTTTATTTTTCCTTAACTCCTATCCTGCCATAATGAATACAGCCCAGTGCCACGCCTCTAATCCCCATTGTGCCAGCCACTAATCCCCCCTGTGCCAGGTTTATTTGGAGACATGTTCAAGTGCTATACAGGGTGGCCCATAAATAACGGAACGGGGCACTTCCCAAAATAAAGTAATGAAATGACTGGGTCCATCGGATAGTGTGTCTTTTCAAATGAAAATTGATACCAAGAACATTAATTTTGGTCGTGTAGTTTTTGTTTTAGAACGCTGTGAGTGACACCATGTCAGGGTTCATTTTTCTTCAATTTTGACTGACCTATTGGCTAAAGAATGACCCGAACGGCTCGTCATAGAATTACGATGCACAATGATGCGGACACCTTTGTTAGTGTGCATTCAACTGAATAGCCACAGCGCCGTAATTCTATGCCGAGCCGTTCGGGTCATTTTTTAGCCAATAGGTCAGTCAAAATTGAAGAAAAATGAACCCTGACATAGTGTCACTCACAGCGCTCTAAAACAAAAACTACACGACCAAAATTAATGTTCTTGGTATCAATTTTCATTTGAAAAGACACACTATCCGATGGACCCAGTCATTTTGTTACTTTATTTTGGGAAGTGCCCCGTTCCGTTATTTCTGGGCCACCCTGTATAACAAAAGCGTGCATGCATGCATAAAGCAGCAAAGCGATGGCTCTCTTGCTTGAAGAGAGCAGCCAATCGATAGCGTGCTCGCATGTATAAAGCACTATACCAATAGCGTGCGTGCAGCCTCATGGCATGCTAAGAGTTAAAATCATGTCTCACCTGTACCAATTATGCTATTGGGGTGTGTGCAGTAAAACCGGATATGGGGGTCTATTAATGCTATGAATTTAAGACCGTGGCTTCTTGTTTCAAGATTCCGGTAAGATATTGTTGTAGTAATCATAACTCTATCATCATTCCGTGTTGCACTATCGGAAAGCTCGTTAATTTATCTTTAATATGATATCTCATTTGCAATGAGTATGCTTAATGTGAGTGTGAAGTATAGGAAAGTCACAAACTTGATGTATTGAAAATGCATCAAAATTCTCTAAACCTACGCAAACTGGCCAGAACTGGCATATTAGCGCCCTCTTTGACCGTGTAGGTATGCCCTTATTACCATATATCAAATGGTAGAACTTCGACATTGCAACGTGTCATTTTGAGCCCCATACATTTAGAGGTACTACACACATCTCAATCACATAACCACTATGAATGGGGCATTATTTTATTGACAAATTAACACGCTTCAACATGATGTTGAATTTCATAATGATTATGTAAAGTAAAGTACTAAAATATCCCCACAAAAAGTCGTTTTTGGATGCAACGCCTTCAATTTCACACAATCAAATGCATTTTGTTTACATTTTGCTGTCGATCTTCCCCAATATTCACCTTAATTTTACCTACCCGGCTTTCATAATCATTCCAAGTGAGGTGTCATTGGAAAGATAAATAAACAGGCTTTTGTCTGACACCATTTTTAACAGTATCTTTTCATTGTCAAGATATTCATCGTCGAAAGAATTTGAACTTTAGAAAGACCGTGATATGGGTGTCAGACCTTCCAACTGAAGTTTTTTGGCGCATTTTGTGACATTTCACTTTTGACATTCCCCCATTCTCAAATATACTGCGCATACCTCGTGCTCGTGATGCTTACGAGTTTGGTATCATTTTAAAGAGGTATACACACTCTTTCAAGTGATACTAAATATAATCATTATGATTTCATAAACAAATAGATATAATCGATCAAACTTGAGTTTCCGAACTTTTTTTGAGGGGTTTACATACCATTTAACTGAATAAAGCTATAAGACTTGAATGTTTTTATAAATAATTCTGAAAGTTTATAGAAATAGAAAAATCGTAAAACCATTAACCTTGGTTTATGGAAAATACAATCATAAAATTGTCCATGGCGAATTGGCGTTAATCACACGGTCTTGCATGACGTTTGCCTAAAGCCCTCTGCAGACAGAGCCGACTCGACCCGATTCGACTGGTTTTCATTCGGATCGGCTCAGTTTTCAGTGCCTTGCAACACACATTTTGCCAGTCGAAAGACAGTCGGATGCTATTTGGGGCCAATTCAACACGATGAAATGGATCAGACCGACCGGGCCCACCTCTAGCCTGATTGAAACCAGTCGGATCGGGTCGAGTCGGCTCTGTCTGCGCCGGGCATTAGGTTCACATTATGGACAGTGGAATTCTGAAGGCAGAACACGAGAAAACCAAGGCAGTAGCCAGAAGCTTGAATTGTTCCTGGGTTCTACATACAGGGTGTCTCAAAATGAATGGTACAGTTGGAAAATATTTTTTTTAGGTATGAAGGTAATTTGAAAACATGTATATTTGGTGTCGTATTAAAGACAAATAATCAGGCTTCCGGATTAATTTTATTTCAGCTTAATTGGATGTATCAGTCCTGAGATATGGTCATTTGTTTGCAAACATGTCAGGTCCACTTTGTGCCAATTTACGAGCTGTGCATTAAACGACTTACCAACATGCAATTAGTTTTAGAGCAAAAATGTAGCAGGTAATAAGCCATTATTAAATTGGCTAAATATGGTGCTTAACTGTGTTGTTACCAATGTCTGAATTACATTTAAGTAGATTTCACGCCTTTTGTTCGATCAACAGAGGCTTTACAAAATCTTCAACGATTCGTCTACTGAAGTATACGCAACTCGCACGCAAGTCGGATGGTCACATTTTCTTTCTCGTGAAAATGTTCCCAAATTTTGCCGAAATGAGTTTATTTGGAGGCATCGGACACTGAGAAACCGTTTTCATATCTCAGGACATTGTTTGAATATAATTTTGAACTTCGAAATGTTGAGTGAAATCTGTTTTTTAACCACTTGAAACATACCTGTGAAGGACACATATATTGTGATTGGACTTCATGGTCCCAACCGCACCACTTTTTGCTGGTTTTTATATGGGCACTACATCAGGTCAGAGAGAACGAGAAAATTCGATAACATTCTAAGAATATTGTAATTGTGATATCGTCATTATATCATCATCATATTCTGCTTTTGACATCGTTAATTTGATAATGCTGAAATAAAACTGTCAATCTATGCGTGCAATTTCTATAAACATTTCCGAGTGATCAATTGACAGTTCTGTTTTTCATCTGACACAAATACGATAAAATTGTTGTCCTACATCTATTAGGATCAACGATCTGATTTCGTTTATATGACACGAACCTTGTGAGTGCATGAACATAAACATACCAAATCATATTGGAACAAATTTAACTTCGTCATTTATCTTGATTTTGCATCGATATTAATATGCCGGAGACCAGCCTACAGTCCAATGCTGAGGCCAAGGCGTTGGTCACTCAAGCAATTCAAGATTATCTCAAAAGTAAGGCTTTCTCAAAAGCCATTGAAAACGCCCTGAAAGAGGGTATTGACAATCGATTAGACGAGTTCTTCGTTCGCATTGACAGTTTGGAGAAGAGGCACACCGAATTAACGCAACAAGTAGAGCAAAACGCCGGGAGGACAATGGAGCTTGAAGTCGACAATAAGGCGAAGTCAAAAGAGATCACTCGGTTGAAAACCACTGTAGAGGAATTGGCCAGAATGGGCATATTTCCCTCTGGTTAACTCCAGAGTAGGGGAGGTAGTGTGGACACTTCCTTTGTCCATGCTTCAGTAGTGCTCAACAATAGGTGGTATGTCGGGCCTGCTGAATGGGCCTTGGAAAGCTATATAAGGCCTGGGTACAAGGGCATTTGGTGAGTTGAACCAGGAAACCAGTTACAGTTACAGTTACAGTTACAGTCAGTGAGAATAGTATATACCAGTATGATAGTTAGTCGTTTATACCAGTTTGGATAGCATGTTTGCAGTAGCTTTGACTGTGTAGTAGTGCAGTATAGCATAAGTGGTTCAGCATTTATATACGGAAGAGCCCGGTCGCCATCGCCAGCCAGCAGAGCCAGCGCCGGGAGCTTCGGCCGTCCCGTCGCCTTGCGTCGCGTCGTGTGGGCCCACCGCGCACGTCGGCAGCAGGGGACAGCAGCGCCGGAGGAACGCCGGAGTCGTCGGCATAGAGGTATGGCGGGTGACCGCGTTTTTCTACATTGACGCCGCTCGCACATCGAACAACAAGCGGACTTCTTCTCGGCCGTCGTGGTCTGTATTGTCGATTGTTTGTGCTATATGAACTTGATATTTCCTGTTTTTAGATAGTGAGGTGTTAGGTGAATTATAAGGCTTATTTTTGAAGCTTGTAGGGTAAGTAATATTAAGTAATTTTAGAGTAAATGAGTGCGTGGTAAAGTGAGTTTTTTGCAACGCACGTGGGCCGCCATGTTGGTAGTTCATTCGTGTATGTGTTTGTGCACGTGTTGACGGGTGCGTAAGGTTTTTGAATTCCTTGCCGGGTTTTGGGATTTGTGAGTTTTGTGGGGGAGGTGAGTTAGGGGAATTATTTATTCTCCCCGTTGATGTTTGGACTTAGGAAATTTTGGGATGTGGAGTTAGAGGGGTGATTTTTCCTCTTCTTCACTGTGTGGACTTAGTTAAATTTTGGGAAGTTTTGGTTTTTCCCATCCTTTACTGAGTTGACTTGGGAATTTTTTGAGAAAGAATTTGGGATACCTGGCATAGGACATTGATTTTATGAGCCTCGTGGACACGTGGACTTAGAGATGTTGATCATTATTGATTGTATTCTTAGGTCCATGCATTTGAAAATTTAAGATTGGTAGTTGGAAAATTAGCGTAGAATTGTTTAAGGAATTGTGGGAAAGTTATAATTAAATGCATGCTTGTGTAACTTAAGTTAAGGTAAGATAAATTTGGAATTCCATGTCGGATTGACTTAGGAATTTTTGGGACTGTTATAAAATATTCATGCTTGTGTAGTGTTGGATAATTTCCCTCGTCTTCACCATGTTTACTTAGGAATTTTTGGACTGTTATAAAGTATTCATGCTGGTGTAGTGTTGGATAATTTCCCTCGTCTTCACCATGTTTACTTAGGAATTTTTGGACTGTTATAAAGTATTCATGCTGGTGTAGTGTTGGATAATTTCCCTCGTCTTCACCATGTTTACTTACAAATTTGTGGACTGTTTAGTGTTATAAAATATTCATGCTTGTGTAGTGTTGGATAATTTTGAAGCTCCTTGTCGGTTTGACTTAGGCGTTTCCTTTTTGAGGTATCATATTCATGCTTGTGTAAGTGATCGGTAGTTTTAGTGCTCCTTGTCGGCTTGACTTAGGATATTTTTGATAGGTAAGAAGAGTATTTATACTTGCGTAGGTTAATTTGTTGTATGCCTTTATTACTAAGATTGGAGTGCTTCAAAGTGATCAGTCATGTTTACTAATAGAGGGATGTTTTGTGTCTGTTAGGGATTTGGGGATATATTTTTGGGTGATGTACGTTCCAAAAAAAAAAAAAAGAAGAGAAAGGGAGTGGGATTTAGAGAATATTCGCGCTGCGTTTTTATTGGGTCTCACTGTGGCTTTTATTGAGTCGTTCATAGTAAGTATTTTTGAGTGCTGTGAGGGGAAGTAATACGTTGGAAGACAATTTTAGAATTATTTTATAGATACGTATTTTATAGAAAAGAAGGAATAAAATTGGAATACCTTGAAATTAATATTTTCAAAGAATTAGTTCAAAGTTTTGGATTTGATGAGGGTCTTGCGCGCCGCGTAATGGAACTCCGGAAGGCTCAGGGTAGTTTGACCCTTCCTGTTTTAACTAGATTTTTGGCGCCTGTATTGGGCCAGGGCGACATCGAGAGGTTAGTGAGGCTCATAGATTTTAGGGCCTATGATCCACTCGCATCCCGTTCACCGACGGAGCTAGCATCAAGACTTGTTAGCTCGGCCTCCGTACGGAAAGAGCTACAATTCTCGCCAGCCCCGGCTAAACCGCAGCCTAAGGTTGAGGCCCCGGCCACATTACGGTCCGGGCCCAAAGTAAAACGCATGTCGACGGGTAGTGCGCAAACAGTTCCCACCAAAGAACGGGTTAGTGCTAGTAGATTAGAAGCGGCCATCGTTAATCTAACTAGTATGGTCCATAGACTTGATGGGAGGTTAGACAGTCTGGAGGGTCGCTTCGACGCGCTCGATCAGAGGTTGGATGCCGTGGACAGCTTCCTTGTGCGCAGCAACACACAGCTGCTGGACATTAATGTCGATATAAAGGAAACACAAACCATGACCCACAGTGGACTCACTGGCCTTGAGCGTAGGTTAGGCGATCTAGATAGGGCCGTCACCCATACACACCATACACTCAAGAATAGAATAGAGGGGTTGGAGGAGAGCTTGGACAGGTTAAGTAGCACGATTATACAATGCTTACCATCATCCAGATCAGGCTCACCTACCTGCAATGACATTCCTCATGTTGTACCCATGGATCTCGGGCGGGTTGTACAACCGGTCTTACCAAGGTGCCACATACTTGAGGAATACAATCGAGCCACACGTGTAGATGATGATCCAGTACCCAAGCTGGATTATGAGTTATTGTCTGACAAGAGTGGTACGGTAAACATCCACGGGTCGGGGGTGAGGACCGAGCCTCGATCCATGGAGTTACTGGTCCACGATCATTGTCAGATATCAACAACAGTCGAGGTGAAAGACGTCGACAACCGGGTCAAAGCCGTTGTAACCGTAGACACCCAAGTTGAATCGGGTGATGACATGGGAGCCAGTAAACTTGCCAAATCTGTTCACTCCTCCACACCAGTGAATGCCAAGGTCGACAATGACTTTCAAGGATCTGTGGGCTGGCTGTGTGGAGAAGTGTACGATTTGGAAGTGCCCCATATACTAAGGGAATCTTATTTGCCCTTCCGGATGGTTCATGATCGCGGGAAGGTTCATAATAATATAGATTCGATTTAGCTTTGATTTGGTTCATTTAGTATGCGTGGCTATAAGACTAGCATGTAAATTTAAGAGTGAGTGTGAACACATTGCATGTAAACGGGTGTGAGTGTTTTGAATGTGGAATGTTGTGCTGCAATGTCCTAGATTAATGAATATTGCAGAGTTTGAAAATCTAAGTTTACTTCTAGTGTGAATACATCCTGGATAAATGAATGTGAATGTCGTGAAGTTTTAGTGTGGAAACATTATGTATGAATGAATACGAATGTTGTGAGTGTTGATTGCATTGCAGTGTCTTTGTGATGATTTGTAGGGTGGGTAGATCGTTTATACTGGTTACTTTGATTGTTGAGTGTGATTGTAAAGTATGCTGCGATGATGCGTGAATGCGTATGTCTATCATGTCGGACAGGTGAATCCTGTTATATTTATGTTCAGCTAATGATCGATTTTGCCCAGTGATTGTGGAATGAATGTTTTGCTAATTTGGCAATGAAGGTGTAGGTCCGTGTTGGCACGTGTCCTGATTTAAAAATTAAGTGACTCGTATTCATCATCTCTGCATGGGTATTCCATCCCGTGAGTGGAGGTGAGATTAAACGATCTCTATATGATTACTCTGAACGAGTACTTTGAATTACTCTGATGTGGGGATGATTGTTTTTGAATGATCGTGTTGAAGATGGGAAGGTAATACTTTTGATGTGACTATGTGGGAGACACATGATCGGTTCTCTATTATATGATCTTTGCGTGACTGGTGGATATATATATTTATGTTCAGTGATTGGTAATGCCCGATGATGGTGAGGTGAATGTTTTAGCAACTGTGTTCTTTGTTCTGATTGTAAATGTTCACCAATTTATATCTTCATCTCTGCATGAGAATTCTATCCTGTGATTTTGAGATGAGAGTATAATATTCCATACGTGATTCTAATGAATGGAATTGATTATGCCGATGATACTCTTCGTATTATGATTGTGGTTGAGTATAATTATTTCAAGATGGATGGATGGAGGTGTGCATTTCCTGATGAAGGGAACTGTTTTAGATTTCATTATGGGAATGATACTTGACGAATTATGACGGTGATTGAGTATATATATGGTAGACATTTGATTGTTTAGATTAATAACTGTACTTTGATTGCACTTATGAATACGAATGAGTGAGTGATTAGGGTAACGTGTACGGATGCATGGTAATTGGTGATAACGATTGCAGTATGAATGGGTGATCATGATTTACAAGTATGAACTTCAAGGGATGATGAGGGCGAATGAAGGGGTAAATAGTTTGACCCCCTGATCGAACCAGGGATTGGAAGACATGGCATTCTTTATTCTTACCCTGGTTGGATCCGGCTAGAACAACTTTGCAACGTTTAAACCTTTTCATATTGATACGGGAAGATTTGAGGCGTTGATTACTTCCACCTCCATGCTTCCACGTTGTCTTTCATCGGAGAGCTGGTTGAGCTGGAAGGCGAGTTATTTTCTTCATCAACACTACCCTGTACGTATGTGCACACTGGCACATATTCCTTGTATTTATAATTTTAGTAACTGGTTGATAAAGGTGTAGAGTACGTGGAATGGATTATTTATTGGCCATGTTATGCAAATTATAATTAGGTTGAAAGATGATTCAAAAGTTGGGCTAATTATTGTAAGTCTAGGTGGTGGTGCCAAGTCTTTTTTAATAAAAGGGGGAGGGAAGTAAATAGGATATATTATTAAAGTCCTTTGGGGTGTGCCCTTAGGTAGATGAAGTTGGGTACATACGTAGGAAAGTGATAAATTTATTATTATGTGGGTTGGGGGACTATTTTTAGTAGCTATAATAGTGAGAGGGTTGCGGGTAAAATATGGATTGCAGCCTTGTAGTGTGAAGTTATTAAATCGGGTCCTTGATGGTAGATACCTATAATGCACATAGTACCGGTCTCTTGGTTGGCCGGTCTCTGCATTCTGGTATTTAGTATTTATAAGTATGTTGCCCCCTACTTTGATTGGGTTATGTTCTTGACGGTACATACTTATAATGCACATGGAACCGGTCTCTCGATTGGCGGGTCTCTGCATTCTAGTATTTACTATGAGTAAGTAGTCTATACGTAGCCCCCACTTTGATTGGGTGATTTTATTGATTCTTGAATGGTTATGGGGTGATTAAACTGGTCATTTGTTTGACCGCTACATTGGACGCTCCTGCAATATACTACTAGATAAGTGCGGTGAAAAGTGTGCCCCATCTATACTATTCAGGGGGCGTCGCTTCATCTGCAAACCTGGGTGGGTTATTAGTAATTGTTGATCGCCGTGCTTTGATCATGCGTACACGTGGGTTTGTTTACGTTTTGCTGTCATTCTTGCATTTTGTAAATACGGCACGCGTGGACGTGTGGATCGTTGCTGAATGGTTTTATTTTGATAGGCTGCACTCTGTTATAATATAGGTTTTGGGAATCATATGGAAATTAATAGAAGGTGAATATTATATTCGGTATGGCATCGCATCGTAGCGTGATTATAACGAGGATTGTGATTATCTATATCATGTTGCCCTTCTGGATTAGTATGGTGCACTGATCTGGCCTGGATCTTTTGGTCGTCTCCTTGGGCGTTAGAACCGGTCACCTCAGAGGTCCGCTCCGGGTGATCATTCCGTTCATTCATGCAGATTGTAAATATGACGCACGTGGGCGTGTGGGTCATTGCAGGCCGACCGAGTGCCGGGTTTGGTTTATGGGCATTACTCCGTCTGGATCTGTTGGTCGTCTTCTTGGGCGTTTAAACCAGTCACCATCCTGACCGGTCACCTCTGAGATCCGCTCTGATGCTTGGGGTGATCATGGGGCGACTGTTGCAGTGTACCTTGCTGCCCACCATAGATTGGGGAACAAGGTATACTTTCTCCTGTAGTATGCTTTATTTACCCACCATTCTGTTGGCGTGTACTTTGCTGCTCACCCTAAATTGGGGAACAAAGTATACTCTTCCTCCGGTCATTCTTTGGGTCTTCTAAACTGCGTTGGAATTGTGTCTCTCTGCATTGGACGATCGCTGCAGTATACCAGTCCTAGTATTATTTATCATACTTTGCTGCTCATTAAATTGGGGAACAAAGTATTTCGTGTATTTATGTAGCTAGGTGGAAGCTGTGTAGTTTGTGGAAGCACTTTGGGTATTATTGTATTTCTTTGATTTAGGATGATTGGGCATTGGTGTTAGGTATATTGCCGCGCATAGTGGGGTTGATAATGTTTATAGGCCAAGTGGGTTATACCTCCTTGGGAAGTGTTGAGGGCATGTATTTAGGGCAGAATATATTCTTTCTCTTCTTCTCTGGGGTTAGTGGTACTTGGAAAGACTATTAGGTGGTTGGTCATTGGTTGATCGTTCGTGTATGAACATTACTGATCACATTACTAGCACGGTAATAGATTTATAAGTATTCGTATGCAGGCTCACCTTCATAAAGGTACTTGTATGTTGGACATATTTCGCCTGCCGTAGATATTTTGGTAATTGGATTAAAATAGAATATTTATTTGGGCAATATGTAAACTGTGTGAAGCCCGAGTTATTATGGTAGCAGTAGGTTCGATTGATATATTGGCTATGGGTGTATTTTGATGATTGGTGGCTGTGTGATCACGCTCATAATTAGATACAGCCCTTAGCAGTGTATACATCGGTAATTCATAGGTACTGTATTAATAGCTTGGAAACTACCATTCAGTTCCCAGGAATTATGATACTTAGTAATTAGTTGGGAAACTACCATTATAGTTCCCATGTAGTATGTTGATTGGTAATTAGCTGGGAAACTGTAATTATTGTACCATCTAGTTCCCAGGTAGTATGTTAATTAATAATTAGCTGGGGAGCTATCACCTTGTTCCCTGTATTATGTTAATTAATAAAGCGGGGAAGCTACCATCTAGTTCCCAGATATTATGGTAATTAGTTTGTAGATTAGGGTTTGGGTTTGTAAGGTTTTTATGACCATTATTATTATGGATTATATAACCTAGTTTGTGTGTCATTAAAGAGGGACCACTGACAGGACGCTCGGATGTGTAGAGTAAGGCGGGGTAAAGTTTCCCACATTATACATTCAAGTATCTTGGGTTGGTAATTTATTTAGTGGCAGGTTAGCGATCAAGTAAACCATACCTGGGTTAAGTTATGGCTATTTGAGGCACAATTTGTAATGGCACATATACGTGGTGTTGAATATTGGTTGCCTGTACGAATTAGTAATAAGATTAATAATGCAGTTGCCGGAATGTACAGTGTACTTAGATAATTTTTGAGTAAGCTAGACACCAGTGTCGGGGCCACGTTTATTGTGTACATTTAAATAAGTGCAAGGTTTCATTGGATTGGGTTTGTTTAGTCCGGCAGGCTTTGGTTCGACTTAATAATAGTAGTTGATTTTGTTGGAGACCTGTATTGATGTACCATTGCAGTCTAGCAGTTTAAGGCATAGTATTGTGTTTGAGGGTACAGGTAAGAGAGAGCCCTTGTCGTGTAAATACATTGTGTAATTAAGTTATACTGTGTCGGCTTGGAAAATGCCATCAAGTTTCCAAGTAGTACGGTCGTTATTCGTAAATAAGGTTTACTGGCCGTATAACAGCAGTATGGTTATTAATTATAGAAGGTTTTTATTTTGGGATGTTCACATAGGGCCAATTACTCTGCAGCCCCCTAGTACTGGATATGTGGTACTGGTTTGAGAGTCAGATTAATAATTTATAATTATGTAACAGACTCTGATAAAACGGGGGAAAATGTAGAGGAATTGGCCAGAATGGGCATATTCTCGTAGTAGTAGGATTTCCCTCTGGTTAACTCCAGAGTAGGGGAGGTAGTGTGGACACTTCCTTTGTCCATGCTTCAGTAGTGCTCAACAATAGGTGGTATGTCGGGCCTGCTGAATGGGCCTTGGAAAGCTATATAAGGCCTGGGTACAAGGGCATTTGGTGAGTTGAACCAGGAAACCAGTTACAGTTACAGTTACAGTCAGTGAGAATAGTATATACCAGTATGATAGTTAGTCGTTTATACCAGTTTGGATAGCATGTTTGCAGTAGCTTTGACTGTGTAGTAGTGTATAGCATAAGTGGTTCAGCATATATATACGGAAGAGCCCGGTCGCCATCGCCAGCCAGCAGAGCCAGCGCCGGGAGCTTCGGCCGTCCCGTCGCCTTGCGTCGCGTCGTGTGGGCCCACCGCGCACGTCGGCAGCAGGGGACAGCAGCGCCGGAGGAACGCCGGAGTCGTCGGCATAGAGGTATGGCGGGTGACCGCGTTTTTCTACACCACGGTTGCTGCCCAGGCAGAGAAGTTACACACCATTGACTCTGAGATCAACGAGATGAATCAGTATTCAAGGAGGAATTGTCTCAAATTCTATGGCGTCCCAGAAAGTACAGATGAGATTACTGACGACGTGATTTGCCGAATCGCCGCGGAGCGTCTGAAGGTCCCCTTGACAACGGATGACATCGACAGATCACATCGTGTCGCCGCGAGGAAGCAGAGCGTGTCGTCTACTGCAGAGATTTCTACAACAGATGGCGCTGGTGGCGCCCAATCAAGGAAGAAACCTCGCGCGATAGTCGTCAAGTTCTGCACTTTTCGCAAACGTTCGGCAGTACTTCGCGTGAGGAAGAACCTGAAAGGCACTGGTATGGCGATAGACGAGGCGCTGACTGCTGCAAATCAAGAACTCCTGTGGACAGTCAAGCGCCACGAGAAGGTGAAGGAAGCATGGTCCTCAGATGGGCGCATTGTAGCACTTCTGCCAGCTACAAATGGAAGAACTATAAAAAGAGTGATACGGAGCAAAGATGAACTCAGAAACATATGATTACAAAACACTTTGCATAGCATAGATATACTCAACATTTTAACTCGATCCTTTTATTTTTCAGAGACTGGACTGCAGATACATAGATATCCCTGTAGTCAATTTGTTCACATACATACCAAGATATTGTACATATATATATATATAGTTTGTTTTCTTTTGTAACTCGTTGAATTTTGTTCATTCTAATTTCCCCCTTTTCTTTCTTTTTAAAATTTTGTTTCATATTTGATAATATTCCTCGATAGCATATGACACTAGAAGATACCACCTTACACCATCCAATAAGACCTGATCTAGAAACCAACAATGACGTTTTAAGTTATTTTAATTGTTTGCCTTTTGCCTGCATTGATGATTATGATTTGCTTTCGTTAACGACAGATTCAATTTCTTCTGAAAATGTTAAAAATCGTTTGAATACGGAATGCTTTCAGTATGGCATCGATGATGATACAAATGAAAATATAAATAGTGATATTCCTGTTCAGTATTTACTGAGACCTGAAATTAAACACCTTGATGATGGAAAATCTGACAAACAATTTAGTATGTTGCACATAAATGCTAGAAGTCTGCTTCACAATTTTGATCAAATACATAGTTATATTAATAGTTTGAATTTTTCATTTTCCATTATAGGCATATCCGAAGCTTGGTTAAAGCCAAATAGTATTGTAAGCTTTTATATTGATGGGTATGATTTTATACGCTCAGATAGAAGTAATGGACGTGGTGGAGGAGTCGGATTATATGTACGTAAAGACTTACCATACAAAGTGCATGATTTTTCAGAGCAATGTGAAGGAGTGCAGTTTATTGGTATTGAGATTATTTGTAAACATTCAAAAAATATATTTGTTATGGTGATTTATCGTCAGCCTAAATCCAGTCTTCCATTGTTCGTATCTTTTTTTGAAAATATTTTGAATGAAAAAGTCATTAAAGACTTGAGTTCTTACATTATGGGCGATTTCAATATTGATATTTTGAAAAGTCAAGATAATAATCACATTTCTGATTTTGTGAATACAATTTTTTCGTCTGGCTTTTATCCATTAATTAATAGACCAACTCGGATTACCAATCAAACTGCAACTCTTATAGATAATATATATACTAACATTTTTCATCAGCATATGTCACCAGGTATTTTGATTACAGATATAACCGACCACTTTTCTATTTTTAATGTATCACAAACAGTTGGAAACTTTAATTTTGATTTTGATTATTTAAAAGAAAATAGTGGAAAATATAGAAAATTAAGTAAAGAAAATATGAATGGTTTATTATGTGCTTTGAAGGATACTGATTGGTCAGCTGTATACTCTCAAACAGACCCAGAGAAAGCTTATGATTTATTTATTGCTATATTTGTAAAATTATATGATAAATATTTGCCATTGATTGAACGAAAGAATGATACAAAGAATAATCCTAAGAAACCTTGGGTCACATTTGATATTTTAAAATTAATTAAAAAGAAAAATAGACTCTATAAACAGTATATGAGAAATCCATGTGAACGGAGACAAAAGAAATATAAGAAATGTCGGAATAAATTAAACAGTTTATTGCGGCGTTCAAAAAGAAAATATTATAAAGATAAATTTGATACTGTGAGAAATAATGCTAAGAAAACGTGGTCCATGATTAATGAAATATTAGGTAAAAAAAATATTGTGAATAAATCGAACACGTTTAATTATGAAAATACAATTTTGACGGACCCTAAAGATATTGCTGAACATTTCAATAATTATTTTGTTTGTATTGGTTCTAAAGTGTGTGATGATCCTGCAGCGAATACTTCTCAATTTACTTGTTATATGAATCGCCCTCTGGACGAAACCTTTTTTTTTAATCCAATAACAATAGATGAGCTCATAGACGTATGTAAAACATTACAAAGTGGGAAAAGTAATGGGTATGATGATATAAGTGCCGATGTTGTGAAATATGTTTTTTTATTATATTGCTGAGCCCTTTTTACATGTATGTAATTTGTCATTAAGTTGTGGTCATGTACCTAGTAAATTAAAAATTTCAAAAGTAGTACCTATTTATAAAAAGGACGATGCACAAGAATTCACTAATTATCGACCAATCTCAATTTTACCATGTTTCTCAAAAATTCTTGAAAAGATAGTGCAGAAAAGGTTATATAATTTTTTAGATAAACATGATGTATTATATCAAGGTCAGTATGGGTTTCGTGCAAATTATTCAACTGAAATGGCTGTTATTGAAATACATGACAGAATTATTAATTACTTAAATGACCAAAAACATGTTATCGGAATTTTTATGGACCTGTCAAAGGCCTTTGATTCTCTCTCACACTCTATTTTATTAAAGAAATTGCAATATTATGGTATACGTGGCACGTCTTTTAATTGGTTTTAATCATATATAACAGATCGTCTTCAATTTACTGTTTTTAATAAGTTGGCATCATCTTTTAAAACTGTACAAACTGGAGTGCCACAAGGATCTATTTTAGGTCCACTATTGTTTTTATTGTATATTAATGATGTTGTAAATGCTTGCCATGATTGTGATTTTATTCTTTATGCAGACGATACATCTATTCTTGCCCATAATGATAATATTGACATTTTAGTTCAATCTTTAAATGAAAATCTTGATAATATTGTAAAATGGTTTAAGTGCAATAACTTGTCTTTAAATATTACTAAGACTAATTACATAATATATTTCCATAAAAAGAGTGTAAATGTCCCACAAAATATTAATATTCAAGTGAATTCTAGCCCCTTGATTAAATCTAAATCGGTAGTCTTTTTAGGTGTAAGAATCAATGAGATTTTAACTTGGAGTGACCATATTACTGCTGTTTGTTCTAAAATATCTCGCTATGTTGGCATACTATATCGTATAAAATATTATTTACCTATGTATATTTTGTTCAACATTTATAATGCTTTTATTTTATCAAATGTTTCATATGTGATATGGGCTAATACATACTCTACCCACTTACATAAATTGTTCATATTACAGAAAAAAGCGATACGATTTTGTACAAATTCAGATTTTGTATCGCATTCATCACCCATTTTTAAACGATTATATACTCTGAAATTGAAAGACATAAATTTATTACAAACAGCATCCCTCATGCAACGCTACTATTTGAATATGTTATCTTCTTATTTAATGAATATGTTTACTTTGAATCGTAATATTCACGGTTATTCTACTAGAAATTATAATAAATTCCACCGCTGGACATACACTAATTATTTATATAAATACTCTCTACGAAACACAGGACCAGAAGTCTGGAATAATATTGATTTTAATAATTTTAATATTGCTCATAATAATATTTTCAAAAGGCAGTATAAGAAATATCTAATTACTCAATATTAATTACGTTTTAAAATATTTTACTTTTTAAAAAGAACGTCAATAATTTGTTTCTTTGTTTTAATATATTAGTAAATATTTAGGTATTATGTTAAGATTATTTTATAAAGACCATTTGACTTGTCAAACTTTTAAAGCTATTACTTATGAACTAAACTAAATAATCTGGTGTGCACGAAACTTATCAAGCCTCTTTATGGCTTTTAATTGTGCACCCCTTTTCCGAAATTATTAATTGATAATTTTTTTTAACACATTTCTTGAATGGTTCATATTGTAAATCTCGCTTTCATTTCTCTTTTTCTATGTGTGTGTGTTATTTGTGTATGCCGTTCATGTAAATAGTTGTAATGCTTTTGTAATAAGCTGTTTAATGTTTGTTTTTTATTGTATATGAATCCTTGAAATCATGTATTTTTTAACTTGAATTTGAATCGGAATAAATGCTCAAATGAAAAAAATGAAGTGTTTGAGCATGAATGTGTATTATTACAATGCGAGCCTTTGCTACACTTTAAAATCAGCTATCCCTTGAGTAAACTAAATGTATGGTCTCCATATTGGAATGCAAAGCCTAACAAATGTATACAATCAATGATGGACAACAGTAACAAGGCAAACGCATTCAGCTGTACGATACCATTCGGAACTGGCAAAAGTGATAGTAATATGAGGCGATCATAATCTTGAAGCAAGGTAAATTTGGAAGAACTCTTTACAGAAAACTTGATTTTTAGGGAGATTGTACCATTTTAACAACTGTTAACCCTTGCAGCGTCAGCAGTGACAAATATAATTATACTCTAGCCATAATTACATCGTTATAATATCATAAGTTTTGATGAGAAGTCCAAATGTGTGCAACGCATGTCCAACGCCATTTTCAGTGCAAATATGCAAATCGGCACAATTGGGGTTTTGTATTTGTGTATACAATCAGATATAATTTGAGATCCGCTGAATGTAAATATGTCATTCAAAGAGCATCTAACAGTACAACTCTTCCTCTGTAATATGGTACCAAATTATTTCAAATATTATTATATCATCATATTTTAATAATTTTTTTCCTGACTGTACCATTCTTTTTGAGACACCCTGTAGAGGTGCTTGGTTCAGCAATAAGGGCATTGCTGGAGCTTCCTTTCCTCTCCAGCTTGGCCACATGGACATTGTATGTCAGTGTAAACTCCATTAATATAGACTGAAATTTCGCACACGGATTCCACATTGCGCGTGACCCCTACGTAACCCGCGCACAGACCTGCGCTACGTGACCCGCGCACAGATCAACAACGGCGTAAGCGAATACTAAACAAAATATCCAAACCTCGCTAAAACTGACTACATTTCATTGTATATTCTTCATTTTTGACACCTTTTTCCGTGACATACCTGGACAAATGTCGGCTTCACAATACCTTGACAAGAATAAGTACAATATTGTTGTGAATATGCTAAATCAGTTAAACGACTGTATTGACCGATAAGGTTGGTGGAGGGACGCATTCGTTTTTCATTCGTAGAATCCAAATGTACAGGTCTTTTCGATCTGGATTTGTTTGTGTGTGTTACATTCATCCCCATCCGTCTACTGGTTTTGTTCAAATTAGTTTTGCATTAGCAACGCACACATATCTAATTGTAAAGTGTTGGGTTATATTCTTGTAATGAGTTTGTTTTCGGTTCTACTGCTGACGCATTTCTGAACCGAATTTTGTTTTCAATCTTACCCTTCGTGCAAAATGTATTATCTTAGCAGATAATTCAGAATGTCGCAACACATCTATTTCTAAAGCAGCCTCAATCAATACCAGTGTGACCAAAACTAACCTTGATGAAAAATGTGTTATCTTGTGTGTTTGTAGAAACCGCCGGAGCCGTCCATTTTCGCCAAAGGACGAACATGCGTCAGGTGCTGTTGATAATATTGCGATGGCTGCTGACAGAATTAATCATGCACGTGACGAAGAAGCCTTGTCTGCTGATGGGCCATTTCACATCTACCAAGAGCTGCACCAACCGGCACTTAATCCACCTCATGACTACAGTACGTGCTTATAATAGGGCGGACATGAATCAACGAAACATAATCCGGATATATACCAGTCTTTCTTCACAAGCAGCAGATATTTAAGAATATCCTTCGTCGGATGGTCGGAGTGTAACGCTGATGTCAATGGCCCAAATTATCATCAATGGCTCAATTTTAGTCCGGGCTAAAAAGAAAGAAATTACCAGTAACCTGTTAAACCGTTTCACACCTGTGAACCTCCACTAGCCCACTGATGGTCATGATTGTATTCATGTACCACCGGAGATATTCAACTGTCTCTTTTCATTATTCAATCGATTCCACCTCAGGACAATGGGCCAATTGACACTCCTGTCATAGTATTATTAGTTACTGGTAATACAGTCATTGTCCTGGATGATCCAGGACAGACCGACTGAACTATGAATTGAATTTCTATCGACTCGTTGTCCCGATGTCCAGGCTGAACTTGAAGGATTATGAAAAGAAACAATTAAAATATCTCCGGTTGCACATGACTACCATCAATGGGCTAGTGTAAGTTCACAGGTATGAAATGGTTGAACTGGTTGCTGGTAACTTCTTTCTTTTAAGCCCGATCTAAAGTTGAGTCACTGACGAGAATTCGGGCCAATGTGATCTCGCAATTATTTCTGTACTTACAAGACGTGCATAAGCTAACATTTAAAATGTTGATGGTAACTAAAATTGACATTAGCCTATCTCCTGCACCAAAAAAAGGCAAATGCAAAGTCTGTCCCGTGTGCATGCGTAATAATCATGTTTTTGTTTTGGGGCTGCATGGGGTCTTTTGTCTGAATATAACCTTGCCCATTTTTCAGCTGACAAGCAAATCGCATGGTTTTGCCAAAATTTCAGATGCATTTTCCCGAACATCGCATTTTCAAAACCTCTCGGAGGGGATGAGGGGGTGGCAACTACTGGCTAAATATGACCTACCTACTACTCGATTATATGGTAAATTCATAGGCCCGAATTCTCATAAGTGCCACAATTATTTTACACTAAAAAGATTTCGCTTTGTAACGTTTCTCTACAGAGACTTGCGCATCTATACCAAAATGTTGAACCAGTCGCCGCGCGGTAGGCTGGTTGTGATATCACGAGTCATTTTATGGTCACATGTCGCACACAAAATATAACAAAAGTGCAGTTTCCCATTAATTTTAGTGTAAAATGTATTGTAATTTTAAAAGCTGCAAAACGGTGTATTTCCAGCTGTAAAACCTTTATTAGAATTTAAAATCCTTTTTAGACATAAAACCCAAAACAATCAAAATAAAACAAAAAAGTACAAAAGGTCATTTCTTACGTATTGCTCTGTATTTCTCACGTATTAATTGTTATTTAACGATGGATTCTTGTAGATTACATGGGAAACCCTGTGCATGCAAAGTTTGGGCGCGATCGGTCGCCGAGATATTTGAGCCCCCCGTCTTTTGAAGGTCCAAAAAGCAAAATTAATAGACTTAGTTTGACGGTATATATGCAATTATGCATAATGTATGTGTACAAAATAATACTGTCAGTGATATAATTTGGTTCATTTATTGTATTATTTTCATTCCCAACAAAGAATAGGATTTACAATGAAAGGCAAATTGTAAAATGTTTTGTATGGATCTTTCTTTATTCCTAATTTTACATAAGATAAAAGATGACATAATTAATTATGTTTAGGAGATGCTTTCTGGTTCGCAGAAAGGACAGGATACGATACTGTACGTCACAAACACGACAAATGTGAATATAAATAACTGATTGTAGTACCGTAACACCTTAGAATGTTTTCGCAATGTGATAGGTTGAATTCCGGTCACATGACAAGCGATATGATGTTAGTATATATTCGCTAGCCCTATTTGCAACCATCACCTGAGTAAATGAGATTTGATTATTTCCCGTCGCAATGATATAATATGCTGTTTTCGCAAATGCGACGGGAGCGCTGAATACGCGGAATTGAATCAGCTGTGACCGTCCCCGTACTCTGGCTACCGTCGTTACCTATTTGCAGTTTCGCAACTCTAAATACGCGGGAGTTTCATTCATCATGCATGTTGTATATGTACACAGTCCTATAGGCAACACAATTCACAACAACATACTGTGCAGCGCATGTGTACGAATCAATGCAGAAGCACGTGAGGCGAATGTTTATCTAATTTGCATGCGAGCCTCGCCATCACAGTTAACATGCTCGCTGATTGGCTGATCACGCCGCCCCGTACTCGCTCTACTCCCGACGCTCAATCAGCTTACTACAGTTGTAGGTTTTGACGATACGCGGAAATTTTCGCAATGAGTGCGACCCCCCGCTGAGATTAGCGTACTATAATGCTCCCGTCGCATTTTCGAAAACAGCCTATTAACAAGGCTGTGGGCTCGGGAGGTGGTTTATGCCAATGTCCCCCGTAGTTGATCGTTGATTTATTTGTAAAAATTATTTACAGTATATATATTTGGTTGAGGGTGGGTATTTGTTTGTATTATAAATTATGTTAAAGGCATATAAAGGTTATAAAGGTTATAAAGGGTAGTCAGCAAATTCCAACTCGACTCCACCGTAATCTCTCGAGGTAAACTCACGATATGTGTTGGATCGATCGAAGAGCGGTGCTTCGAAATATCTGAACACGGGCCTTCTTATGAAATTGCATGCAGCAAGAATTTCTCACGCTATCACCTAAGACATCAAACAGCGGCGTTTTGAAGTATTTGCGGTTAAGCGTGTTACGTGATATTTTCGCTCGTAAACATCTCTGATGGATCTCCATTCGACTAGTACAAACATTCCGAACGCGACTATTTCGTATGCATTTTTTACTCGGGTATTCGGAAGCCGGGGCAGTTTGCGATCGCTACTTATAACTGAGCCAATGGGGATTACGTACCGTGCGTAAAAGTGCGCAAGATGGATCCACGCGTCTAATAACCCACGCATATATGCCTTTAAAGGTACCATCTGTATGCGTTATCTGCTTTGCCCGATTTGTTCTGGAATATAAGGTCGCTTTGCCCGATTTGTTCTGGAATATAAGGTCATTATGTGACCAAACATCACCAAACATTTGAATGGAGGGGTGAAGGTGGGGGGGGGGGGGGGGCGGAGGGAGCAAGGGAGGAGGTTAAATCCCAAATTTTCCACTTCCTCCACCATGCTGGGTATGTGTGTGCTTTGGTGTGCATGACTTGTTTTTATTTTACAAATTCCTATTATATAATTTCTTCACTTGTATATTGTATTTTAAGTTTTCATAATTATGTGCACTTTCATTGCTAAAATGTATGTTCATCAATGCATTTTGGTCATATCATGTTAATGTAAGTCATACTGTCAATGATAATGGTGAAGGGTGATATTAAAAATGGATAATTAATTACTCAGAAATTCATCCCATTTAAAAATTGGTTTGTAATCACAATTATGCATAATTACACTTTATATATAGCTTTGTTTGTGTAGGGGCAGTTTATTTTAAATCATAATGGTTTTGTTACTACATAAGTTACATAATGTGGATATGTATATATGAGCATCCTTAATTTGAAACTTTATATTCGTTTATAACGTGCTATTCTATGTTTAATATAAGATAATGATACTGTGCATATCATACATTTGTTATCAAAGTTTGTTCAAAATGTCAAGATATCTTCTTCTTTTTTTACATTCGGTATGTTTCTATTAATCGACATCCATAAACCCATCACTTTATACATTGGTGGGAAGGGTATTTCATCAGGAACCCGAATAGGGATTGCCAAACATTGTGTCATATCTTGTTGAACATATTTCACAAGCGAACGTTTCAAATGATCCTGTACCGTTGTGTTTCCACATTTTTGTTTGCAGAATATAATGTCCACATGAATCACACATCAGCTATTCACAATTGAAATCCTATATGATGATTAAAATACACTACCATAACCAAATAACATGAACCTCTTCTTGTTAGCTAGAACTGGCCTTGAATGTTGTTTATCCAGATTTGTTATTGTTACAATTATGATGAATTATTTATGGCATCTGGTAATTATTGTACTTAACATGCTTAATGATCGCATTCTTAAAGGGGTATTCCGGGCCTGATAAAACCATTTGTTATTTGAATAAGCAGAATAAGAGGCATAATTGGTGAAAATTTGATCAAAATCGGACAAGAAACACGGGAGTTATACCTATTTGAACATCATGTAGTAATGAGCGATCGTTTCAAAATTCCCGCCATTATGCAACATCATTGACGAGCAACCCCCCATGGCTTTAGTACATGAAAATACGCTTATTTCTCATTTTCGTTGCTAAAAAATAAATTTTCTCTGCTTGTTTTCACGAATTCATAGAAGAATATCGATGGGCCAACCTCTTTGGAATGTGTAAGCTCATAAATTTGCTTTGTTATTAAGAACATTTTAATTTTGTAAAATTTCCATGTAGTCAAAAAGGCTGCAGCTCGCAAGTGACGTCACGATCGATAGCAATTGCGAACGATACTAAAAATCGGAGCAAACTTCATCCTGTCATAACTTTTTTATTGCTCTACCGTTTTGGCTCAGATTTTCGATCATGATTCTTCATATTCACTTCATTTTATAGCAAACATCACATTTCTAGGGTGGAATTCCCTTATGAATCATGCTGATTGTACTTGATTTGTATTTGTATACAGGGCGCACCTGTAAAGCAGTTTTTTTTAAATGAGATTATCTACCCTGTATTTTTAAGACATGAATAAATAATAAATAAATAAAATTAATAAATATGAGCAGATGACATGATTGTACCGTCTGACTGTAAAGATAGTCACGTTTATCAGGTGATTGCAATGACAATGGAATATCATGTAGGCGAAAGCGCCTTTTAAACCGTCGACCCCCCCCCCCCCCCCCCCCCCCCCACTTCTCTCTCTCACTGTCTCTCACACACGCACACTTTGTTTTGTAAGTGATTTTTATTCCTACAAATTATATTCATATAACATTTACAATTGAATACACATAAACAAAATATGTCCAATGTTAACATCTTACTCATAAACAGAGAATAGAAAAATTACAGTTTTAATGAAATAAAGTAGAAATTATTCACTTACATACATAGACAATTATAAATCAACTGTATTCAATTCACTGACTCCATGGCATAAACATAATGAAGGTTTTGGCCCAAGAAAAACCCCATCCCCACCCTGATCAAACAGTTACACACCTACACCGTCACACACATACCTCAGACACCCGTCCTGATATATCTGCTCATTTTTATTTCAACCTAAAGAATAATTAATTAAATATACACACACACACACGCAAACACACACACACACACACATACTGTAGAATGAACATTCAAACAACAATGTCACCTAATCATAAAAGAAACTACACAGAAAAAAATATATAATCGATTTAACACTTTTTTTTAAATGTACTTTATTTTCAAGCACATCATACGTATTATAGACACACTTGCTTCAAATGGGGTACATTAATACGCAATCTCACTCTTACATGAATAAGGATAAGATCCTTCAGAAAAAGTTTACATTTACACTTTACACTAGATACAGTTTGAACAAGTTGGCTAAGCTAATGTATAGAGTGATATTAACATACTTCAATAATGCCATTTTTGCCACGTCCTCAAAAGATTGTAAGATGTTTTGTTTTCATCTTGTAAGATGTTTTGTTTTCAAGACAAAACATCTAATCCATTTAGTTTACCCCACATAGCAGGGAGTGTTTCACAAAGATACTACGGTAAGTAGAACTTACAATTATGGTAGGCCATTTGCAGGCTTAGAATAAAACATATTCAAGAGCATAACAAAATGCAATGCAGTTATTTGAGACTTCTAACAAAAATGTATATCCGGAGGTCTCCGATTCGAATCCCATTGGAATCCCATTTTCTTGCTTATTTTTAATCACATTATATATTTCTGGTCAGTTTCCTTATATGTTTGAATTAAAAATTTATATCAATAACTTCAACTCTCCTTGTAATAACAAATATTACTGTTTTTCATCAAAATGTATGTATTTAAAAAAAAAACTGTTTCTACAATTTTACAAAGAAACAGACAGCTTTCCATTATAGTTAGGTCCAACTTAGAGTTAGGTTCAACTTAGAATCTTTGTGAGACACCCACCAGATGACTTGACTTCATAACACATATATCCCGTGGAAAACCGTTAGTTTCTTTGAAACATTTTTTTAAAGTTCTTTTAAAAGGCTCAAAATGTTGATTCAATTCATTAATATTTTTTCTATTATGAAGGAGAATTCATGTTCTTGATGTGAAATTTACGAAAATTCAAAAAAATTATTTTCTTGCTTTTGAATATATTTCATTCCAAGGCTACACATGGCTTACTTTACTTTTTAAGTCCAACTTAGAGTTAAGTTCAACTTAGGATTTTTATGAAACAACCCCCATGTCTGAGATATTTTACACTTGATCATCACTAGACTCAAATTCCTACAACATGCGACATTTGTTTTTGTTTAAATAATCACCTTTTTTTTTGGTTTTAATAACTTGTAAGACAGGGGTGCACTTTCATACAGACCAATTGATGAGGTGACTAATAACAATTAATTATTGCTCTCTTTTGTTTTAGAAACTAACTAATCAGTATGTTATAACTTTTCAGGACAATACGTATAAAGTATGAATTAAACTTTACTGCTAAAAATAAAGAAAAAATATTCTTACAAAAAGGAAATCTTAGGCACACATTTTAGTAACTATAAAGCCTGGGGCAGACAGAGCCGACTCGACCCTATCCAACTGGTTTTCACAGGATCGGCTCTGTGTGCACGACTCCAATTTTAACAGTCGCAAGCCAGTCGGAAGGCAATCGGGCCCGATGCAACGTGTTCAATCAATCGCCACTGAATCGACCGACTGTTGCTTTCAGTCCGGTCGGGTCGGATCGGGTCGGATCGGGCCGAGACAGCTCTGTCTGCGCTGGGCTTATTTATAAATCGATACATGAGTCAAAGACGGAAGGAAAAAACAATTGACAATACAAAGAATTTCTAAAGAGATGTCATAATCAAGGATAAAACTTTTCAACACTTTCATCACAAATGTAAAATACCAACATGTCAAAATTGAACACGCTAATAATTTCTTTCAACTTTCACATGATTTGTTTTTTGTGCACATTTCTCATTCAATAATTTCTATATTTACAGTAAAAAGAATACATCATTTTGTCTTCATAATACCCTGGTACGGTCATTTGAAAATCATGCATCCTAAAATATCGAGCACAATTTTTGTGCATAATTTACAACATGTTTGTAATATGTTTTATCAGATACAGGGACAAAGGATCAATAGCAGGTAGGCTAGTAGCTTTACTAGATAAAGAATATAAATTACTTAAGGAAACAAGCATATTGAACATATTTGGAACATCAATGACTTTAGAAATGAGCGAATAATAAAACAAAGTGCTATCCATTAGTGTAGTTCATTAAAATACATAATTTCTTAGCATGTTATATTTTCTGGTTAAAAGAAAACAGATAAAAAATTGGTCATCAAAATTTGTACAAGATATCTATAAACTTGATTAAGTGTACATCAAATCAGTTGAGTAGGAGAAGAGCACTAAGTCACCTTTTGCACTTTGGCAATTAAAGGGACTACAGCGTCTAGATGGCCTAATTCACAATTAGGCTCTCTATAAGCAATTTTCCCTCAAGAAAAAGAATTTGGCAGTCATTTCCCATGAAATCGATCAATTTTGGGGTAATAAGTAAATATCTAATTGTCCTGGGAACGCCCCTTTTAAATCCCCAAAATGTGACGTCATCTAAAGAACTTTGCCCTGTACACAACGCCTATCTAAATTCTGTAGATGACGTTAGCCGATGAATTGTCAATCACGCTGCTGATTTTGGACCCTAAATGTGGGCGGGGCGTAAATTGGCTGCTACATGTAAGTGAGATTTGGCATCGGAAAATTAGCCTAAAATCACTACTGTGTTTATTTTCATGGAGTTTTTTTCGGCAGACCTAGTTACAAGTCATGAACTATGGCATAAGTGCCAAAGTACGTTGTATTCTTCAGTTCCTTTAATCAGGTTTACAGTTTGGGAGCCCTCTAGGATCATGATGTATGTAGCTCTCATTAATTTGTGATCAATACTGCAACCATAACTATTTTCTGAAAACTTAGCTTAAAATAGAGTAAGCTCTGATCTGCAAGATGGTATGCATAGCTCAAATTAGCAAAAAAATGACTTAACGCTCTTATCACACTCACCCAACGAAATAATGTATAATTTTGACTGGGATTAGTCAACTAGGGTTAGCTGACTTACATCACAGGCTAACATATTCAGGATTTGATAATGCTGATATTTGGGATCGAGTATTTCCACAAAAAAAATACAACCTCCCATTTAACCAACACAGCACACATAAAAAGTATACACCTGAAAACGGATATAAAAAATAATGAATATTCAAGAATAGAACACAAGCTTTAATTCACGTTCTACATCTGCCATTACTTAGGGTGGAATTCTCATCAAAAGGTTAAATTTAGCATGGTGCTAAAACGCTTCATTCGCGTCGTTTTACGTCAGAAGTAGGTTAAATTTAACCCACTGTTTTATGGAAAGCCAGATAATTAACACTTTGCCACCATGGTCTCCCTTGGCATTTTATCTTATTTTTTTCTTCATTCAATCGCTCAAAACGCTTTCTACACTCGGTTTCGACAGCGGAGGTATAGGTTCCCCCGCAAGATAAGTCCAATATCATTTAGATGGAAAGTCAAATAATCTGGCAAAATCAACAATAATTGTCAAGTTTCCTCATACTTTGTTCCTGCCAATTAAGTGTAAAAAATAAGCGTCGGGCGCAATGGTTTATTCATAGGTTTTGTGTGGCGTTTGTGAAGGATGAGTGCGCAGCTAGCAACAAGCGCGCATTTCGAAATAAACGTGCATGGAATGCCAAAAAGTGGTGGGTTAAATTTAACCCAGGCTAAATTTAACCTTTTGATGAGAATTCCACCCTACAGGTTTGATATGTGCTACAAAATCGGGGTAAACTTCAACCACCCATTTAACCAAGCACAGCACGATAAATCATATGTACACCTGAAAACAGATATAAAATAAAACAACTTAAATACAATCCCAACTTAAAGTGGCCGTTTGTTAGATAATATGGAGTCTTATGACAACCCCATGCAATATGTACACCTCATGTTAACTACCAGCCATATACAAAATAAATAATACACAACAAATGCAGCACTCAGTTAAACAAAAAATAAAGCCTATTACGAATGTTCATGCTGTACTTACAGAAAAATGATGACCCGTTCAAGCTTGGATATCAGTCAGATACTAACTATAAACTAACTGTACTGACAAGAGAAATATTCTGCAAGAATATATTTGCTGTTACACACATTCCGATATGATTTCATATGCACATCTAGCACATGTAGATTTAAATCAACTTTTGCGGACATACTTATCAACGCAAAATAACAAATTTTAAAAATGTTATTCTGCAAATCTAACTCTGTGACTTTGTACTACCGGAGTCATGGGGTAATGATAACAATAATAATGCTGTATTTATAACTTGCATTTCACGCAAGTCTCTATGCTCTTTACTTTATCGCAATAGTACATTTAAATCTAAACCTCACTATTTCAAAAATCAATAACTCAACAAATAGTCAAAAATAATCTCAAAACTAAAAAAAAGTCAGCATGCAACATACGTTCATTTTGCTTCTATTATATCAAAAATTTAATTGAAAATTCTTATTACCAGCAAAAAGGGGCAAGAACAAATTATCGGTAATATAAATTGTAAACACTTTTAGCCGATTGAATGGGACAACGCTAATCGACAGCTAATTCACAATATATCTTCACCCAAAAATATACCTGTTTTTTGTATATTACACATCAAAATACACATTTCACACATATTTGCAAATATACAATAAATATCTTCTTCTTTATTTGACATAACCTTACGTGTTACTGTGCTGCATCTTATTACCCAGTTAACAAATTGTATTATTCTCCATTATCAACTGCGCAAAACAAATGATCAGAAAGCTTTCATACATTAATAACAACAACTATTGAACTCATTGGATATTCCCGATATATTTATGTTATCAATTCACTCATTTTCAGATGATTGATTTTTATCAATTTTTCATTTACCATACTTCCGAAATGTGTTTTCTTGTTTGTCATATTTTTTTCTCTAGGTTTTCTACTATGAGACAACATGCACTAATAACTTATAAAGGTAATACATGTATACTTCAAAACTTTGTGCAAATTCTAACAAGTATGCATTGTTCTTGCGCAGTGAATACATTTTTAACTCTGATGCTGAAAACCAAACTCAACATTGCCCGAGTGTGCTGATTGACTTGTCTTGTTTTCTTTAGTAGATTATTAAGAACCAACAATTGACAAGCCATGGTCCATGCATAACAGTTCTGTGCAGTCCAATAAAACACTGCGTAGATGAAATAATAAAATCTTGCTCACGTCTTGGTCGATCGTTTCTTAGTCGACAAAAGCTTGCAAAACAGTATATTTTATGTATATCTTATTAACATGTCAATTCCTTTTTTGTGCGTTTAATTGAACATTAATATTATATAACAGTGCAGTTTAGATATTGCATTGTTGTTGTTTTAGATGTTATTATAGGTGTTCTAGATGAGAGCCAGAATGTTGATGTTGTTGTTTTAGATGCTATTATAGGTGTTCTAGAAGAGAGCAAGAATATCGCTCAGAGACTTCTCGATGATATCGCCGAATCTGATAGCATCCTGAAATAAGGGAAAGAATAAAAGAAAAAAAAATAATTAAAGGAACATTCAGGGTTTTGCAGACTCTTTCAAATTGTCTAAAATGTTCAGAATTTAAATGTTAATAATGATAATAATATTAGTATGAAAGCTCATCAGTACTGGTAATTCATAAGATATCCATTTCATACTTTTTATCTCAATACAAATATTTACCTCTGAAATGTTTGGCTGTCTTCTACAGAGGCAAATATTTGTATTGTGATCAAAAGTTTAAGATGATGATACTGATGATAATAATGATGATAATGATGATAATTTTAATAATAATGATGATAATGATGATAATATTAATAATAATAATAATAATAATAATAATTATAATAATAATAATTAAAATAACAAAACATGGTTCTTGTATAGCACATTTCTCACCAAAATATGATCTCTTTAAATTAATAATGGGATAAAAATACTATGCGTGAACTTTCCAATCAAACGTGGGGACACTTGCTGATTTAACAATGATAGGAATGATATTATATTACTATTACTGTAAAAAAACGTAATAAGGAATATGAGAACAAGACTAACCGTGCGTGAGCAGCCACCCTTATATCATACATGGGGTTAGGAGTAGAGGTATAAGAGGTTTGAGGTCATGGGGAGGTCATGGGGAGGAAGAGAAAAGATGAGAGAAAGAGAAAAGATGAGAGAAAGAGGTAGAAAAGAATAGGTAATAACATAAAAAGAGAGAGTAAGTAAGTAAGTAAGTAAGTAAGTAAGTTAGTACATGTAAGTAAAAGAAAAGGAAAGCAAGTATGTAAGTAAGTAAAAGAGAAAGTAAGTAAGTAAAAGATAAAGAAAGTAAGTAAAAGAGAAAGTAAGTAAGTAAAAGAAAGTAAGTATGTAAGTGTAAGTAAGTAAAAGAGAAAGTAAGTAAGTAAGTAAGTAAGTAAGTAAGTAAGTAAGTAAGTAAGTAATTAAGTAAGTAAGTAAGTAAGTAAGTAAGTAAGTAAGTAGGTAGATAAGTAAGTAAGTAAGTAAGTAAGTAAGTAAGTAAGTAGGTAGGTAGGTAGATAAGTAAGTAAGTAAGTAAGTAAGTAAGTAAGTAAGTAAGTAAGTAAGTAAGTAGATAAGTAAGTAAGTAAGTAAGTAAGTAAGTAAGTAAGTAAAAAGGTAAGTAAGTATGCAACAAAGAAAGAAAGATGCAAGAAAGATTGAAAAGAAGAGGAAGAAAAAGCAAAAGCAATGGAGAAATTTTACAAAAGCAAAGGAACAAAAAGAAACAGATGACTTACAGTTGTCTTACAGCTGTTCTTGCATGATATGTGGAAGAAGATGAGATCCTCTCCTGCGATGATGTAGGACACTCCATAACCATCATCAGCAACCTATAAACAACAATAAATATTGTAATTATAATAATATAATTATAAACAATTGTTTAATTATATAATAATAATTAGAATGAATATATCCTGCGATGATGTAGGATACTCCATAACCATCATCAGCAACCTAAAAACAACAATAATAACATTAATTATTCAAGACAATCTTTAAATTGGCAACACATTGTCATATTTCAACACTGATTTTGGCACTCAAATTGGCAAGTTTGCGGCAAAGCCTCATCATATTTGTCTTAAGTTTTAATAACTTAATATTTTCCAATTTGTTTTTATGTCATTAAAATGTATTAAACAAATTAGGAGTTGCCAATTTGTTGCAGAAAATAATGATCAATTTTGCCTTGAAATTCGTCCTTGATGGGTTAACCCTAACCAGGCCGGGTTATTTTGGCTATGCTATAGCCGGGGGGGGGGGGTGGATTCCACCCCCCCCTGAGATCTCGGCCGCCGAACGCGCGGCCGCCGCAAAATTTGGTGCACAGATAGTTTGCGACATAATCTACAAGATTGCATTGTTATTTTTTTGAAAAAAATAAATTTCTACTTAATTATGCAAATTTATGCAAAAATCCTCTTTTTGTCTAAAAATCACTAAATATGGCTCAGAATATGCTAATTTTGTGCATGAATATTCTTTATGACCTAATTAAAAGGTTTTCAACATTAAAAATTGCGACAGCCAAAAAATTCCTTATGTATTTCTTTGTTTTTGGAATTTCTTATGTATTTCTTTGTTTTTTTACTTTTGTTTTTTATTGTTTTTTTCGATGGAATAAATTATTAACCATTATTTAACAATTTTTAGCCCAAAATTAAATGATTGCAGTGATTAGAATGAAAAATAATGAAGGTTTTGTCTATTCTAGGAAAAACTCAATTTCCATAGGATTTGTACACAAATCACAAAATTTAGCGATTTTCGGGCCGACGCTCACTTACAAAAGGTCACGTGACTTTAGAACGGTATACCCGGTCGTCGCAAATTTGGTCTCAAAAGTTGCGCAAAACTTCAACAAAAAAACTCATGAAGTCGCGCGGCAAAACCTGCGCGCGGTGCGGAATTATCTCGCGTAAGGTCGAGGGGGGGTGGATTCCACCCCCCCCCCCCCCCCCCGGCCTGGTTAGGGTTAATAATAATATAGAGAGCGTATAATGTGACTACTCCATCTTTTGCGAAATGATCAGGATGCAGTTCAGGTTATCTACACACAGCAAAACATTCCATAACCATCATCAGCAACCTAAAAACAACACTAATAATATTAATAATAATATAGAGAGCTCAAATTAATGCATCAACTGCATCTTTTCCAAATGTGACTGGCTATAGCAAAACCCTGCATTTGTCGGTAATACATGTTTTGAAGAAATGGGCATTTTTAAGTTCACATGTGTGCAAAAGAATTATGATTGTAAAATTGAAACACTCATATCTTCGCTAAAAAAAATCATGCTCAGAGATAGATGGAGTCAATTAATGTACATTTCTAAGGCTCAATGGAGTTGGTGCTAGGCTGGACGGAGGGGGTGTTAGGCTTAACTGAGGGGGTGCAAGTTTAGATGAAATCATGCTTGGAGATAGATGGAGTTAATTAATGTACATTTCTAAGGCTCAATGGAGGAGGTGCTAGGCTGGACGGAGTTGGACGGAGTTGGACGAGTTGATCGCTTGAAGGAGACAGATTGTCTCCGACCGATTTTGTTTTTCTTATGTTAATTTTACATATCAATGAAACATATATGTTACGAAAATGATCAGTAAATACATAATATAGGGGCTGAGCACTACATAACTACCGTACCCCGGTCCATCGCATTGTACAGTACCGTACAGTGCAAGTTGAGTGATGCAGATGACGTATCGTGACGTAATACATCATGTTTATTCATGAACAGTCCAGCCTAGCACATTCATACGCGACCACATTTGTCCCTTATTTTGCCAAAATTGTTTCCTTCAATTTTTTTAATTCAAATATAATGAAAACTGACCAGAAATATATTTAACTACCGTACTGACCGGCGTAATCGCCGCATACTTTTTCCTTTAAAATAAAACGCAAAGTCGGGATGCGGGAATACGCGGCGATAGTCAAAATTTGACCTTTATTAGTCGGTAAAATGCATGCAAGCCGGCATTTGGCAGTGTGTTATTGGTTGCATGCACGTTACAGTGCATGCATGGACTTTCGATGGGATTATCGGTGGAATTTTGGGGGCTTTTGGTTGAGTTGCGCTTCCGAGCATCTTTGTTATATCACTGATTGCTTACAAAGAACTTTTCATTTCGTGATCACTGGAGAATTTTACCGTTTCGGGCATCTCCCATGATCTTTTCTGGCCATTATTCTGCTTGTTTCTCTGGCCGTTTTTGCACCCGTTTTTAAATTTTTTCAAATTATGTTGCTCAAAGTTGGCATGCGGCGTTTACGCGGCTGCGGCGATTACGCCGGTCAGTACGGTAGATGGATCTACGACTGCGCGCAGTCGAAAATTAGATTCCCGGCAAAGCCTATTTTTCATTGCTTATTATCATCCATTTAATGTTAATGAACACTGTAGTTAATATGTGTTGCCAATTTTTCTATCACTGGAAGGGATGATTACTCACAGGTCCAAAGCCGCCTCCAGCCGACAGACACTCAGGGTTCTTCTTGACATCCACCCGGCCTGTCTGGGAGGGTGGGGTCTGGGAGGTGGACAGGCGCCATGGCTGGCTCAGCACCTACAACAAGGGAACAAAGACAGATATGGTTCATTATCAACATTATCATTGCAATTCTACAATGACAAACTTTATGATCAATATATAACCGACAGACACTCAGGGTTCTTGTTGACATCCACTCGGCCTGTCTGGGAGGGAGGGGTCTGGGAGGTGGACAGGCGCCATGGCTGGCTCAGCACCTAAAACAGAGAAAAGGGGAAATATATATGGTTCATTATCATCATCATCATCATTACAATTCTACAATTACAAACTTTATGAACCATATATAATTGACAGACACTCATGGTTCTCGTGGACATCCTGTTCCATCTTATCTCGGTACCACGAATACAACGAGGTATGTGAGAACCGCTAGAATTCTCAGTAAGTTTTGTGGATTTTTGACAATGTTACTATACCATCCCTTTATTCATCATCATCATCATCATGTTAATAATTACCTTGGTGAGGAAGGGAGTCTCAAGGTTGAGGTACTTGGAAACAACGTAGAGACAGAAGAGATGTCTGTCCACCCCCTTGCCGCACATAGCATCACGGTAGCTCTGCACGTGGATGTCTACAGCCTCCATCAACTTGGCATGCTTCTCGGCTTTCTGTGAGTTTCATTTAAAATTGAGTAATTGAGTTAAAACTCGAGCAATGAAACAAGTAAGGGGTTTCAGGGATGAGCACCGTAATAGGGTTTTCTATAGCTCAGTCGGTAAGAGCACCGGTCTGGCAATCCGGAGGTCTCGGGTTTGAATCCCGTTGGAATCCTATTTTTCTTTGCTCTTTTTCAATCACATTAAAATTGAGTAAATACAAAAAGCAAATAATCAGAATCACAATAAAACCAAATATATATAAATAAATTAAATTACCACGAAATCATCAATAGCGTCATAACGATTCTCTCCTTTCATCATTATCAACATAATAAATGTACTTTCAAACTTCGAACAGGAATCAAAATCAACCTTGTAAAATTTACTACATCTTGTCTAGTTGCAAAATTCTCACAGTAAAGATGCTCGGAAAACAATAACATTTCTACGGGGCGTGAACTCCTTCCGAACAATGCACCTGTCTTTAATTTCTAATAGTGCTGTTAGGCTGATCCATTGTACATACGAATTCACATAATTTCAAAGTGCTTGATCATACTGTTTCCCTGCATCTCCAATATATTCCAATTTTACTTTCCCCAATAAACATACAAATTACTATTTTATGTAAGAACATCCTCCATACAAAGACATTCATTCTCAGTTTTTCATAACTTACCGTGGCATTAGGGTCCTCCATTGTTCGTGCAAATTCGCATGACTCGACGGTGCAAGATCTGACTGTCTCTGTACGTCCCTCACGGTACAGACGGGTCATCGATGATTCGTAGGTCAAACAGAAACGATTGGCGTCCTTTGAGAAAGATGTAAACAGATTTTTAAAGTGATTACTACAATCATCTGGCTCATCATAATCATACTTCTTCTTCATCATCATCGTCGTCATCATCTTCTTTATCATCATCATCGTCATCATCGCGTCATTCTCATCATCCTCATCGTCGTCATCATCATCAGCGCGATTAAAATCAACATCATCATCATCGTCATCATCTTCATCATCATTATCATCATAATCTATCACTATACGTACCCTGTAGTAAGCAAGTTGCATGGCTAGCTGAATGAAGGCATCTGGGCTGACGCGGCATTTCTTCATGGCTCCTTTCCCAAACTTGTTGTGCACCCTGATGTGAAGCTGGACATCGTCCGCAAGCTTTTGGGCAACCTGGTAGCTGCTGTCGATTATGTCGGTAAGCTGGATATAAAAAAGAGTTTTACACATTAAAGCCAAATGACAGTTTGGGGAAAATTACCGAAAATAACTTTATTGGCCAAACAAATTGACTAGTATTGTTGAAATAGTTAACAAAGGGCTTGTGTGGAAAAATCTGAACCTTAGTATCGTTAATTTTAGGAAATATCAGTTGAAATGTTTATTCATGCCGCTGACATTGGGCCTAAATTCACCACAAGTTAGGCCCGTTTATGCCTTGTCTTTTCTTCAATGTCATTTTTTTTTTTTTATGAACTAGATTGATGTTATGCTGTCAAGAAGAACCATCAATAGTAAACACACTTTTAGAAAGGAATAGAATTTTCCAATAAAATGACTTGAAGGAAACAAAGAAGACATTCAAGATTAACTTCATAGCTTTAAAAGAAATAATTATATGTTTGAACATAACACCCTTTTCTGAGAATGGATCATTCCAAACACTACATGTGCATACCTCCACTGGGATCTCCCATTTCAGTCTCTGGGGAGGTTTGAGCACTCTGGTGAACTCTCCCCTTGCACTTCCCCTCTGGTGAATATCCCATGCAATGAATACCACCCCTCATAATTGTAATGGTACATTCCAAACACTACATGTGCATACCTCTTCTGGGATCTCCCACTTGAGTCTCTGGGGAGGTTTGAGCACTCTGGTGGACTCTCCCTTGCAGTTGCCCTCTGGTGTGTATCCCATGCACATGATATCTTCAACGAGAGCATCTTCAAATGTGTGGCTGAAGATGGGAGCATCAGCTCTGCACGGAAACAATGATAAAAACCCATCTTAAATGTAAATAAGTATTTCACTTTATCATCATCAACATTATAATCATTGTTATCGTCGTTACCATCATCATCATCACCATCATCTACATCAACATCATTTTCATAACCACCACCAGCACTAACATCATCAACACCAGTACCACTACTTCTATCCTCCTCCTCATCATCATCACCATCATCATCACCAGTTACGAACATTGAAGTTCAACAATCAGGAAGATTTAGGGAAATTTGTTTAGAAATCAGGGACATATCTGTCAAATAAATACAACCTAATGACAATAATCTTTCAATAATCAGGGAGATTGGCTGATGGGATGAAATCCAAAGCAGTAATCGTGGTATATTTTCAGGGAGTCTCCTGCGAAATCAGGGAGACTTGGCAGCTCTGCATCACTATCATCTGCATTACAATAGTTCCTACTTACAGTGAATGTTCAGCGTTGACGCCCACATATCCGTCCTTGAATATGACGATCATCATCATCATCATCATCATCATCATCACCATCACCATCATCATCATCATCATCATCATCATCATCATCATCTACATTACAATAGTTCCTGCTTACAGTGAATGTTCAGCGTTGACGCCCACGTGTCCGTTCTTGAATACGACGAGGTTGAAGCACTTGTCAAACCAGCGGTTGTAGCAGTTGCCATGGAGGAGGGAGGCGGCGTACTTGTCCAGCTTGTGGTCAGTCTCAGAGCCCTGAAGAGGTCAAAGGTCAAAGGTCAAAGTTTAAAGGTCAGAACATTTGATCTTTCTTTCTAAAGGAAACTTGACTTATATAATTATGGCCTTGGTCTGAGGATGGAATATTGTTTGTCATCTTTTAATCTTACAGTCATACCTGTCTACAAAAAACATGAGAGCCCTAAAGAGGTCAAAGGTTAAAATATTGTGTTTATCTTTTGAAGGGGAATATTTACAGAGATGAGAATATCGTTTTTGACAAATAAGAGGGGGAAACTTGGCTTAAATCATACATTCAAACCTGCCTATAAATACTACTTGAAGACCACCAGAAGGATACAGAAAAGAGTGGTCTTTATAAGCAGGTGGACTTTGTATACAGGTTCACTTAAGTAATCAACGCTTCCGTTGGATAGATGTGTGGTCTTTACATTGTGATCTTTATACTATAGACAGGTGGTCTCTAGAGCATGTTTGTCTATATTTGTGTTGGTTATCATCTCTTATATTTAATTGTTTATGCCCCATAACTTATCAGAAGGGGAATGTCATTACATGTATCTCACAAAAACAATTTCTTATTATATATGGCACACATGATTAAATGAAGAAACAATTTGTTCCACAGTATGAACTACATTGTACAAAGACTAAAAAGGGCAACTGAAAAATTAACTAATTGAAAAAAACGCAAATTTTGAGAAAAAAATATTTAAGGCTCCAAATGAAAACAATTTAGGAAACAAATTAACAAAAAATAAAATGAGATCTGCAAAATAGTGCATCAATTTCTTTGAGAAAACGGTATTTGTGTACAATGTGGACATAGTGTACGCTGAATGATAAAGGAAACTAACTTACTGATATGCTTAAGTTGTTAATTTTAGCGAAACATCACACCAACAACCAGAGAAATGGTCGTTAAAAGGAATTTAAAAGGAAAACATTTGAAAGTTGCTCAAATCCTAGAATCACAAAGCTAAATTCTAGTTTCAATAACAAGGAACTGAACAAATCAACGGCAAGCATGCATTATTTAACACAATGTCAAAACATTAATCACTAACAAAATAAAACGTAATTTTGTTTTACAAACACTAGGAGAAATTCACGGACAAAGTCTTTAAAAGAATGCAAGAATTTGTCTCCTTTTGATGAGAAAAAGAAGAAGAAAATAAAAAAACTTCAAAAGCAGTAGAAGGGCATCTAAATATTCATGAAATACACATACTAAGTAATTATGTATAAGATTGTAGCAATATGCGATTTTTTGTTAAAATTATTACATGTTCTAATTAAGAATTTTATGTCAATGCATGTTTTACACAAAGAATTTCCTATTTTGGACCAATAGAATGAAATTGAAAATTAAAATGAACATGTAATACAGGGCTATTTAGACTTGGCCTGAGGGCCATAGACAGAAACAGGATGCCTGGCCACCAAAAGTCATATTATTTTGAATAAATTACGGTGGTCCAATTGGGCACCTAAAATGTTAATGTAACTATGTGAGAAAATGATTTCTTTGTGATAAATGTGTTAATCTCGTCTACAAGTGATAAGTGAAATTTGAAAGTTAAAGTGTAATGATTTGAAATGAAACCAAATACAAGGTAATCAGTACTAAGTCTAGTGTAATGTTGGATAAATATGTGCGCCCAAATGTCAGTGATTGGGGTAGTTGTTAACCCCACAACAGTGTTTTGCATTCATCAATATTAAAAACTTTTCATTTTGAATTTTGAATAAGATTTTGAACTTTTCATTTTGAATTTTGATGTACACATAAATAATATCAGGCTATCTGGTCAGAATCACATCAAACGTAAGATTTTCTTAGGCAAGGGAGCTTTCCAACTGGCTTGGTTTCCTTTCCTAACCCTGACTGGCTGTAAACTCTGTACCGATCCTTATCAGGTGAACCAAATTGAAAACTCATTATTTTACCGACTTGAGTGGGCCCCTGATTTGTTGTTGTTGTGTGGAGCCCTGTTCAATATGTCACAGGATATGTGACCGGCTATAGAAAAACCCTGCACTTTTGATTAATTTTTTTAAAAAGATTTTCATACCATTAGAAAGGCCTCATCACAAGATTTTATTTGATGCTTTGTTCTAACAAATTGGTCAATTATTTGCAAAGAAATTATTGTTTCAATTTTACAATCATAAGTCTTTTACACACATTACATGTATGTGATCTTAAAATACCAATTTCTTCAATACATGAATTACATAACGTGTCTGCCATTAAAACCTGAGAACTAGTCTACCATGTGAAACAGAATTTGTGTCTATTTATCTAAAGCTGCATGTAGGTGCTGATTGGTGTTGTAACTTTGTTAACCCTTTGAATGTCAATGGAAATGTTGCAAATCAGAAGCGCAATTCTTCAAATAAAACAAAAGCTATAGTAGCAACTTCACATTCCTTTGTCACAATAATAAATATTAAATTTAATTTATATAGCACAAACAACTTCCAATAAATTCTCTCTGCGCTTTTTATGGTTTCTCCATATTAACTATAAAGAATAGAGATTTAACATGGTAATGGTTCTAAACAACTTGTTCTTTGTTTCAAGTTTTTTAGTAGTGGGTTGGAGCTCGAGATTGCACATGGCAATGAATAGCTTTTAGATATCACACTTTAGTAACTCCCTTCAAAGTAGCAATATCCCTGACATTCAAATTATTAAATTAAAACATTAAATATTTACTCTATACAATAAATATTGGCCCCCCATTTCAGTGAAAAAGTGGTGCAGTATACTGTATGTAAAAGTGTGCTTTACTCATATATGTTATGTCAAGGAATACATTGTGAACTTAAATCTTACTAATCAGCTGAAGTGAAATTGAATATTGTACAATAAAGGTATTAATATAAAAACAGTGAACGCTAGGTAACAAACGTGCTACTTGTAAATGTACACAATTAACTATGTCACTTACGCATTTGGATAGGGGAGAGAAAAAACACAAAATGCATAAAGGATTATTTTCAAAGTAAAACAGAGTATGTCATCAGACTACGGCTCTCTAGTCTTTAAACCAGGCATGTTGCAATTTACAATTAAAAAAATTAATTCACAATAGTCTATAACTTTTATCTTTCAAGGAATTTTCTTTCAATAGACATCATTACAAAATGAAAACAAACTGTACATGTCATCAGACTACGGCTCAGTAGTCTTTAATACAGGAATTTTGCAATTTACAAAACAAATTTAATTCACAACAGTCTTTACAATTTATCTTTCAAGGAATTTTCTTTCAATAGACATCATTACAAAATGAAAACAGACTGTATACATCATCAGACTACAACTCAGTAGTCTTTAATGCAGGCATGGTGCAATTTACAATTAACAAAATTAATTCAAAATAGTCTATAACTTTTATCTTTCAAGGAATTTTCTTTCAATAGACATCATTACAAAATTAAAACAGACTGTATGTCATCAGACTACGGCTCTCTAGTCTTTAAACCAGGCATGGTGCAATTTACAATTAACAAAATTAATTCACAACAGTCTATAACTGTTATCTTTCAAGGAATTTTCTTTCAATAGACATCATTACAAACTGAAAACAGACTGTATGTCATCAGACTACGGCTCAGTAGTCTTTAAACCAGGCATGGTGCAATTTACAATTAACAAAATTAATTCACAATAGTCTATAACTTTTATCTTTCTATTAATTTTCTTTCAATAGACATCATTTCACAATGGAAACAGACTGTATGTCATCAGACTATGCCTTGCTAAATTACAGGCATGTTGCAATTTACAAAACAAAATTAATTCACAATAGTCTATAACTTTTATCTTTCTATTAATTTTCTTTCAATAGACATCATTTCACAATAAAAAATATACTCATCCGTTTACTAATTTGTAAAAGACTCACACGAATATGTTGATAAAATTGTAGTAATGAAATCAGAATGAAAAGCATCTTTATGGTACATGCTGCAAGTTAATTAAAGGGTACCACCACCCACAAATAGTATTCTTATTATAGAAAGGTAACATCTTAAGTATTCCATTCCTTCAACAAGTTTACAAAAATATGTTTTCAGAAAAATATATATAATTGGAAAACGCATCACCATTCTCAACCATGCGTTCATGCGGTCTGAATTGCGTAGACTACATGTGCGCAGAGCCAGAGCGCTCTTGTGCAGAGCGAACGAATCATCCGGGATTCTATTGACGTACGCGTGAAAGCATTGGCGCACTCGCAAATGCTTGGCCCGTGTGGAACCAGGAAATAGCAGTGGTTCCGGAAGTGGTGGAAATTAATTGCTTTGTTTATGAATCACAGAACCCTTTGCAAAATGTTGGGTATCTATTTGATATCACAAAACGGTACCAAAACATATAATAATGTGTTGTCCTTTGCCTGGTGGTCCCCTTTAAGTAACTTGCTGATGTAAACTTTTTATGTTGTTTGCTTGTATGTATCATATCAAACCACATCAAACTTTATCTGAAACACATTATATTCGTAAAGAAGAAAATGTTTCCATGATGCTAAAAATGTCAATGAGGGGGCATCCAGAAGTACATGAACATTCTGCAAGAACTAGCATTTGATGAGAAATGTTTTGTTTGTGTGATTTTAAACCCAACATAAATCAAGCCAGGCAGATGCATACAATGAGTATGGATTGTCAATCTCATACAAACCTTGGCCACATTTCATTAAAAAAAAAAAGAATAGACAATATACATATAGACAAATTCAAACATACATGTAGATAAAATCATAGACAAATACAAAAACAGACATAGATATGATAATAGAAATACACATGTAGAAAAAGAAAAAGAAAAAGAAAAAGAAATAGACATGTAGACAGAGAAACAGACAGGAGAAAAAAGCATAGACAAACATTTACACAGAGACAAAAACAAGAAAGAGACATACATGTATATGTCGACAAAAAGATAGAAAGGAGAAAAAGAGACAATAGACAAAGACAGAGACATACATGTACACATGTAGACAAAAACAAAGAAATAGACATATCAAAGAGATAGACAGGAGACAAAGACAGACATATATGTAGACAAAGACATAGTTCAAGAAGACAAAGACAAAGAAAAATAGACGACAGAGACATAGAAATAGTAGAGAAATCACAGGTGATAGGAGACAAATGAAAAAACAAAGAGAAAAACGGACATACAGTCATGTAGAGAGACAAAAACAAAGAAATAGACAAAGACATGAACAGTAGAGAAAGACATAAACAAGAGACAGAGACAAAGGCATAGACAAGAGACACAATGAAATACACAAAGACAAAAATAAGGAACAGATGTGAGAAGACAAGACAAGACGAGACAAAAACAGAGAGTGACAAAGATATAGACATACAAGAAGAAATAGACATAAATGTAGACAAAGACAAAAACAAAAAACAAGAGGTGAAAAGACAACACGAAAAGAAACAACAACAGAGAAAGACAAAATAGACAGGAGACAAAGACAAGGACATACAAGTAGAAATAGACATAAATATAGACAAAGTTGTAGACAAAAGACAAAAACAAGATGTGAAAAGACAAAACAAGAAGAAACAAAATAAGAGAGAAACAGGCATTACCTGCTCAGCGAACGGATCACCCTTGTACCAGGCCGGTACTTTCTGGTGCTTGAGGAACTCACGGAGGGGTTCCTATGGCAACCGCAGTAAACGGGCAATGGATGCGAAGGCAGAGGTAATGGTATTGGGGAGTGAGGGAAGGAGGGGAGATGGTGGATGGTTTTTACGGGTTAGATCGTGGAGGGGGAGGTTACAAAAGAAAAGATAATGGAAAGATATCGTAATTAATAAATAGATTGACTTGTTTTGAGCCTGTCATGATTAACTGCTGATTCAGTGATAAATAATGAGCCAATATGAAGACTGTTATACGGTAATAAATAATGGGCATATTTAATGACATATTTTTTAGCAATTGTATCAGTTCCAAAAGAGAATTTTCCAAAACCATTTGAATTATTTGTACCTTTGAGGTGCTAATATCAGTGTTGCTCAAGACCACCGCACACTACACCTTCTGATCCATTCTGACCAACAATTAAGGATCTGAACTATACTACATGCTTTAAATGTACACGTCTTGCGTTAGTTCAGATACCCAGTTGTACATCTGATCAGACAAGTGTGTTGTGCGGTGGGCTTTACAGCCACTTTCAGAAATTTACAATAAACATATTTTGAACTTAGCACTGGCCACAATAGCAAGGGGCCCTTGAAAAATGAACCTTGGACAAAATAATTCCTTATTGCCAAATTGTGCTTGCCCAAAGGGGCACACATATTTACCAAACTTGTAAATGTTTTCTTCTTTTATTTAGGATCACCAAGAAAAGTTATAATCATGACAGGCCTATATGATTAATGATCTGAACAAATATTTAAACCAAGATTTAACAATTAATGTGTAATGTTACAATAAGCACTAGTATATCAGTATAAAACACACACATTTGTATATATATGTTTGCATGGTTGTATTTTTAGCAAAGAGCATTCCATTGCCCAAGCTTGCAAGTACGGCAATTACAATATGTACTTGCACATCAACACCAATGCTAGCCAGTAACAAGCATGGACTTTATTTATTGCAAGAAATAACCATTTGGCTTGGGTTATGCAGCCCCATGAATGCCTTCAAAAGCACTATTTTGTTGCTGCACTCATGATAGCTGTGTGGGGAAAGTGATAAAAGCTTTTATACGTATTCATTATTCTATGCAGAAGCCTCAAACAGTTAAAGGGATAGTACAGTTTTGGTCACACTAAATTTTAGTAACTAAAGCTTGCAAGTTATTATTAAGAGAAGTTGGGGCCCCAGCATTTATTCCAATTGTATATATTAATGGGTATTTCAGCCATTTCCGAACCAATTTTGATCAAACGAAGCTTATTCCGTCTTCAAAATGTAGTGCTTTTTAAAATTTAACACTTTTCATTACCCACAACAAATTATTTCTTGTAGCGCCCCCTAAACCAAAACTGTACTATCCCTTTAAATTATTGAACATCTGTCAGATATGTCACAGGCAAAGCTTTATGGATTGGATTATAAATTGTTATAAGCTGATATAATGTGTATATTTTGTATGTTTTCCAACTGGACATATGAAACAGTATGGTTAACTTACCAGCCTATTAAGGTCAGTTTTACACCCCAAGATTATAAAATCCAAGCACCAATTTTACAGTTAAACCTGTGTATAGTGACCATCTACAGGAACACAATACAAGTTCTATAACATATTCTATGTAGGGGACCACTTTTTGTGGCCACTATAGGCTAGTTGGCTGCTAATAATAGACAGTTGACCACTAACACAGGTTTAACTTTATTTGCATTTACCGTATTAGAATTTCATCACAAAACCAGGCAAAAGATAATTGAAGATCTTAGCAACTCAAGCACCTCTGTGCACTATTTGTTACAACCTTGTTTGCATGTTGTACAGTGAAACCTCTTTATAACGAGCACCTTAGGGCCCACTGAATTTATCAGGTCAGGGTCCCTTGCAGAAAGAGATGCAATCGATTGCAAAGTTACAATTAATTGCAAGTCCGAAAATTTGCGCATTTGAACCAATCAGATGAGCGCATTTAGTCACATGATCGGACTTACAATTAATCGCAACGTTACGATCGACTGCATCACTTTCTGCAACGGGGTCCTGATATACTAGATCTTAAATCCAATCAAATACATAGAAGCTGGACCTTTGAAATCCCTGCGCTATGTACCAGGTACCTTGATGTAACAGAGCTTGTTATGAAGAGGTTCCACTGTAATATTAATTTTAATTTCCACACAAGACCAGATGAATGAAATACAATGATCATGTAGGAATTGTCTTCTACTTACGATGTCGTACTCGTGCTCCTCCTCGTCCAGGACGACAACGAAGGCAGCGGTTTCGATGGCAGAGAGAGACGTGTGATTGACACCGGTTATGAAGAAACGCTGACGAGCGGCTGCCCATGGTATCCTGAAATTAAGATTATCAGATCATTGGCACTCCAATATGTGCACCCATACAAAGTTTGGAATTGATCCATAATGTGGATCTCAAGAGATCTCAAGAACGGACATGGGACAAACGGACGGACAATCTCAAAACCTAATGCCATAACTCAGGTACATTTATAAGGATCATCATCATCATCACCACATATTTATCACCACCATCAACAACATGACCACCACCAAATTGAACACCATCATCACCATCACCATCATCATCGTAATCATCATCATCACCATCCTCTTCACAGTCACCGCCACCTTAACCACCACCACCACATATTCATAAAAGCCCACTAGCTTAGTTCCTTGCTAAGACTATTTTGAATGCCACAGCTAAGAATTCAACAAAAGATATTTTAGTTACCAACTAGGGTTTTCTTAGAGGGTACCCAAGGCTTACCCAGGTAACCCTCAATGGGGACTAGGAAATTGCTCAATAAACTGCACATTTAAAATACCATCATCAAGGAACTAAGCTAGCAGGGACTTGTGAAAATGGGGCCTGGTCTTCCGCAGGTTCATCAAGAATCTGCTGGTATCACCATTGTTATCACCACCACCATCATCACCATCTCCATCACCATCATATCCTATAAGTCCTGAGGGGTGTTTCACAAAGATCCTAAGTTGAACTTAACTCTAAGTTGGACTTAAAGAGTATGGAAAGCCATTAGTTTCTTTGAAAACAAAATGTAAAAGTCATTTTAAAAAGGCATAAAATGTTGTTTCAAATCACTAATATTTTTATATTATCAAGGAGATTTTATGTTCTTCATGTAAAATGTATGAAAGTCTAAAATACTTGCCTTTTTGCATTTGAATATATTTTATTCCAAGGCTACAAATGGCTATCCATACTTTTTAATTCCAACTTAGAGATAAGTTCAACTTAGGATCGTTGTGAAACACCCCCATGTAGTTAAGCTTACCTGTCCCCAGCAGTGAGTGCAGCAAGGCGGCTCTCTCCCTGGTCTTCTGCAGGTTCATCAAGAATCTGTTGGTATTGCCTGCAAAAACAAATCAGTTATAAGGCATTTATGGTACGGGATCACAAATACACAACAAGAGAGCAGAGAGTGCACGTCATGTGCAGAATGATTGTGAGTGTGTCCGATGACCAGGGTAATAATATTGTAAAGCGCTTAGAGATGATTATCAATCATATTAGGCGCTATATAAATCGAAACATTATTATTATTATCATTATTACTGGAAAACTAATTTCCCCCTTTTTTTCCTTGTCTGCAAAAAACAACAACAACATGGTGAAAAATATTGAACTTATTTTCTTTATCAAAAACAAATGTGAATTTATTTTTTAAATGCCTCTAGTAAGAATAATGATATCAAAGAACTAACTTTGAATATGTTAATTAATCATCGTCTTCTCTTCATTAGAACATAAAGCCAAACTTGTTGTCTCAAAACAAAGCAGAAACAACAATCACAGAGAAAACAAATAATATATCTTTTAAAACTTACTTTTGTAGTTCACATGGTTTGATGAGGCTTCCATTTGACTGGATGATGAGTTTGTAGTAACGGCCCTTGGACATGACAACGATGTGGTTGCTATGGGTGTGGTGGACAAGTCTAGTATGGAAATTAGAAAAATTTAAAGTTAATTGTAATAACAAAACAATAATAATATATTTTTAGACATAACAATTGGTCTTTATAGATAGAACAGATATCAAGATATCCAAGATGATGCACGTTGTAGACAAAGACACAGACATATAGCACTCTCAGTATTATAACCTTAGCTTTAGCTGAGCAGTCTTGATGAAGGACAAGAGAAATTAATAGAGTAGAAGAAGGGGGTTGGGGGCAAATTATTATTATTATCTCCAGTCCTGGGATCCTTATGGTGTTGAAGGCTCTCTCATAATGTTGGGAGCACAGTGGCACTGCCTTGGAGACCATGCTTGGTTTGAGTAGGGTGTTCGTAGGAGAGGGGATGGGCATACACATTACTGGGGGAACACCTTACGTTATATAAATATAATATACATCCTGTTTCCAAAATCAACCCTAGAAGAAGCTCTAGCCCGACTTTACTCCTGGGTATTTCAGACATCAGAATCTGGGCAGCTCAGAATGCACTGAAATTCAACGATGCAAAGACAGAAATCATACACTTTTCTTCAAAGTTCAAGGACCAGACTGATGTGGAATCTATAAATGTAGGGGACACCGTTGTGCAACAAACTGATCACGTGCGGAACCTGGGTGTACCTATTCTGTAATGTGAAATTACCGAAATGGAACCCCCCCCCCCCCCCCCTTCAATCTGATCAGATACAACACATTGTTTGTGTTTGTTTCACCATTCTGATGCACTTAATAATAGTCATATAATTTGTTACGCTTGTTATACTTCTAATGTAATTTCTCCCTTGATGTTAATGCTTATCATTAATTATAATGTGGTTTCCTGGTAAAATGTATGTTGTAGTTTACTTGTTTTGTGTAATTTTCATAATGAATGTTATTATGTAAGAATTAAGTAATTAAGTTTTTTGGAAAGCGCATAGAGAATAAGTTGTTATTATTATGCGCTATATAAATATTGAATTATTATTATTATAATTTTTCTTCTTCAAAAGACGTACCCTTTTGTGTTGTATATTTGTTGGTCAAAATATTTGGTGAGGGATGGTGCCCCCCGGAGGAGGGGGGGGGGGGGGGAGACGAGGAAACAAGGGGGGCAAATTCTCACCTGTCTGTCTCCAATCCTGGGATCCTTGTGGTGTTGAAGGCTCTCTCGTACTGTTGGGAGCAGAGAGGCACTGCCTTGGAGACCATGATTGGTTTGAGTGTTTCGTGATCTAGCTTCTGACGGAACTTGAGCAGGCCGACGGTCATGTTGGCTGCCCTGGCTGACTGCATGTAGGTGGGCTTGAGAGCAATGCCATCCTAAGAAATCAAATATAGTGAGAAACTGGTTTATTACACTCTTATGACACTGATCTGCATGTAATATCAAGCACACCATTGGAATACAGTTATATGGTAATTTGTTATTTTCCGAACAAAACTTTCAGAGCAGTCCGACAGCCATGTTGGCTGCTCTGGCTGACTGGAGGTAGATAGGCTTTAGAGCAATGCCATCCTGGTAAATAAAAAGGCAATGAAAGCTGGTTCATATATTCTTCTTACGCTGATTCTGATGAATTCTTCTATGTTTGAATTTGTAAAAAAAATAGTGTAAAGCCCTGATTAATCCAACCCATTCAGGACTGTTTGATTTTGCTACATCATGTATTCTCCATTGAACCCTGCCCGAGTATATTTGGGAACAGTCCCGAAGCAGGGTTAAGAAAAAAATCCTCACCATTCCGTAGTAGTTGCTGTTGACCATGATGGGCGATCGTCCACGCAGGTACACATACTCCTCCCACCAGTCACTGACGTAGTTGGTCGACCACAGCCACTTGAGCTGGAGGTAGCGCTGCAGACGATGTCCGATGGTGGACTCAAATTCATTGGCGAGGGCTTCCATCTCGGCATGTTCATCTGGGCTAAGGTATCCCTTGACTGAGCGCAGGTACTGAAAGAGAGAATAATCATTGGTAATGAGATTTACAATTAATATTATGATTAATATTATGATGATTTAGTTGACCACAGCCATTTCAGGTGGAGGTAACGCGGCAGGCGATGTCCGATGGTGGACTCAAATTCATTGGCGAGGGCTTCCATCTCGGCATATTCATCTGGGCTTAGGTATCCCTTGACTGATCGCAGGTACTGAAAGAGATCATTATAATTGGTGAGAAAATTTATGATTATTTTAATGATATAGGTATCAATTTGTCAACCACAACCATTTCAATTGGAGGTAGCGCTGCAGACGATGTCCGATGGTGGATTCAAATTCATAGGCCAGGGCCTCCATTTCAGCATATTCATCTGGGCTTAGGTATCCTTTGACTGTTCGAAGATACAGAAAGAGAAAATCATTGGAAATGAGATATCACTTATTCTGTTCACGGTGCGTGGTGGCAGGGGTAGGTTTGATAGGGAAGCTTGGAAGCTGTACAACTTGGGATGTCTTGAACAAACACTTGCAGTTATCTAATAGTCCATACAGGAGGCTATGAATATGGTTGACTTGATAGATTAATTTTAGCAACTACGACAGAAGTTTATCATGACTGGAAGTATGATACTTACTCTGTTGACGGTGTCTTTGAGTGGTGGCAGGGGTAGGTTTGGTAGGGAAGCCTGGTAGCTGTACAACTTTGGATGTCTGGCGCAGAAAATACGTATGGCCATCTATGAGTAGGAAAGGATAGATTTGTTTAATTAAAATTGTACACCTTCATCAATAAATTTCTTACATTTGATTATCAAATACATCAATTCGTAGCAACTAAAATGAAAATACACATTTAGAAAGTGCATTTTTTTCTTTCATTTCTACCAATCTAAAATCATTGTGATAATCGCAAAATATGATATGCCTCTTTTTCATCTCTTCTTTTATTAAAAGTTAAAGTGTAAGAATATAAAGACATTTAGTTTTAAAACATAGTGATCTTCCAATAAAAGCCCTTGGAGGAATGTAGACATTTGAAAATGTTGTCTAAAAATATGCACACTTTCTAACAAATCTGACACTTCAAGTACCTACACGGGATGAAAACAACAAATAAATATAGTCCATATTTGTCTTACCAGCCAAACTTTTGTCATTATGGTCATCTTTCCATGACCTTCGTACATGAAGCCGCGGTAGGAGAGCAGAAACTTGAGGATGTAGCGTAGTGTGTAGATGATGACAAGCCAGAGAAGCGTTACGAAGATGAGAACAGAAAGAGACTTGGTCGCCATTCCACCCAGGTAGCTCCTGAAAACAGCAATTTATAAGTGAGAAAATTTGAACTTCATTGCTTGATGAAGAATAACAAGTTAGCCTAATATACTTAGAATGATTGATTGTATAGGATAGCAAAAACTTGAGGATGTAGCGTAGTGTGTAGATGATAACGGGCCAGAGTAGGGTAACAAAGATGAGAACCAAAAGAGACTTGGTCGCCATTCCACCCAGGTAGCTCCTAAAAAACAGTAAAAAGTTAAAGAAATTGAACTTCATTGCTTGATTAAGGATGACAAGTTAGCCTAATAATATCCTTAGAATTATTTTATTCTATAGGAGTAAAGAAACTTGAGGATGTAGCGCAGTGTGTAGATGATGACAAGCAAGAGCAGGGGTACGAAGATGAGAGCCGATAGAGACTTGGTCGCCATTCCACCCAGGTAGCTCCTAAAACAGCAATAAGTGAGAAAAATTGAACTTCATTGATTGATTAAGAATGACAAGTTAGCCTAATATCCTTAGAATCCCTGGTTAGACCTCGCTTGGAATATTGTGCAACAGTCTGGAATCCATCTACAAAGAAGAGCATCTCAAAGATTGAAGCTGTACAGAGGCGAGCAGCAAGATTTGTTCTTCAACAATACCGCCATTCTGAGAGTGTGTCTGCTTCAACAACTTCAATGGAGTACACTGGAAAGCGAAGACACATCTCCTGCCTTAGCCTCCTCTACAAAATTCAGAATGGCATGGTAGCAATTACACCTGACCAACTCCTCACACCAATGGACCCAAGCATCACCAGACAATACCACCCAAATAAGCTCAAGCATATACATACTCGAACTCAGCTTTACCAGAACTCCTACTTCCCACAAACTGTAACAGCATGGAATGCGCTCCCCAATAATATCTTGGCTTCTACATCACTAGGAGCCTTTGCGGGAGCAGTTGCCTCAATCGGCAATTAATGGGACACCTCACCGGTTCCCCTCGACTCTACGTCCTGACTGATGGACCCTGTTGAGTACCCAAGTAGAAGTAGAAGTAGAATGCCCAAAAGAGCCCCCGAAAATCATAAAAGAGCCCAGGCTGTACATTTGCATGGAGTTCAATGCAGAAATTTTGTTTTCCCTTTTAAAGTTACAAACGGATACTTACACTGGCAAGGCGTGATCACGGACGACATCAATCATCCCCATTGATAGGTCCATGCGCGCCAGGCTGCATGCTACCACGGCAACGAACACAGCTAGCCAGCTAGCGGGGCTTGCTGGGTAGGTTGTTGTCACCATGTGATTCTAGAAGATGTCAAAGATAAAATGATGGATATGATAGCAGTTATTTGGAACCTGAATATTTATAATAAATTTTCTCAAGTTGACAGGATTATGCAAACAAAAATGCACATATTGATATCAACATAGTTTTGAAAGTTTTCTATTACCGGTATATGTTTTTAAATCATTTAATTCTTTTGAATGCACAATGTTATTCTTGAAACTAATAGATTAAATGCTGGTTTCCTAATGCATCAAATTAATTTGAATTTTGTCAAAAATAGGGTAAAAACCTTAAATCTGCATAACTTGTTGGCCAATGAGTATTTGGCAATATTAAAGATTTGAAAAATAAAATACAGAAAGCTCTCAATGCAATTTACATTAAAAATGGTACAGTATAACAGATATCTTATAGAGTTATTTTAAGTAAACAAACCTGGAATCTGCGGAGCTTGTTGCCCCAGGAGTGCTTCCCGCTCTCAAAGATGGCCTTGAGGACCTCATGGTTGACGTTGAGATCGATGCCGTCCGGAGTGACGGTGAACTGGAAGGCGACCGCACTATGTGCTTCAGCCATGATGGGGCTGCGGTATCCAGCAACAAGTTTTGGAAGTAATCCTGTATGAAAGACGAACAAATTTGGTTTCATAAATCTGTTTTTGTACACTTTTTCTACCATTTGCTAGAGATTTATAACTGTTTGTGCTTCAGCCATGATGGGTCTGCGGTATCCAGCAACAAGCTTCTGAAGTACATTGGGTTTTCAAGTATGGTGTTTGGGGTTGGTGTTAGTGTTTATTATACACTAACACCGGCCTTAGGCGCCATATTTGAAATCCCCCAATGTCACTGGATACCATCCTAACACGAAGACGAAGTCATCTCAAATATGGTGCCTAAGGCCGGTGTTAGTGTTTAATAAGCACTAACACCAACCCCAAACACCATACTTGAAATCACCCAATGTAAACCTGTGTGTAAAATGGAAGTAATCAAGCGGAGTTCATTTAATTAGGGATAGTTAGTCATAGTACAATGTACATCTTTAGATGTGAGGGGGCTACAAAAAGGTGATGATGAAGTGTACTATTTGAAAAAGCATCCAAATAAAACAGAACAAATTAAAAATAAATGCAAATTTATGCTTCAGCTCTACATGTACGTGCTTAGGAAGTAAACAGGAGGGAGCGCAAAGAGGGAAATAATAGGGTATACCCATGATTACATTTATTAAAGAGTCCCCTATAATCTTAAAAGAGCCCCACTAAATTTGCAGAATAAGAATTCTATACAAAATACATTTCTGAATGTACTGAAATGTACAAAAGTACATTGCTATTTTATTACAAGGCAAATGAAAATTACCAAGTTCTGTTCTGCAATTCTTATTTTTTGGTTAAAAAATATCCTGAAAATGTATGAACTTGAAAAGGTAGAACAAAGATAATAAATATCATTTATTTCGGTCAACAGAGGCAATTAAGACCTCATAAAATGTGTTCAAAGTCTTCTACAGTTCAGTAGGATGCGACTATTAAACAAGATCTAGTCTTGAGTAAATATGTTGAGTAAATTTACACAGAGCTCAAGTTGTATTATCTCTATTGAGTAAATTTGACTGCAAGATTATTTGATAGTACATGTATGTGTGTACCGTGTCTAAGTGCCTCTTCAGACTTAGAAGTTTACAGTACATCCGGGGAAAAAGTAAAACAAATATTTTGTGGGGCTCCTTTCTACATTTACCTGCTGCATAAAAATAACACTCTAAAATTTGTGTTGCATCAAACTCTATACAAAACTATGGGGGCTCTTTTATGAATTTCTGAGGCATTTTGGGCATTTTGGGGGCGAATTTGCCCTGCACCGGATGTATTTTTTCCACTGCAGGTGCAGCTTTTTACTAATTGAGTTGAGTACATCATTGTGCTCTATTTTCATTCAAACCCATTCATGACAATTTGATTTTGGTATAACCGTAAACGTCAGGCATCCTCAATAAAGTTAATTGAAGATTGTATCGATGGCATGACACAATGCCTGTTGCCAGGATGAGCACAATTTGAACTGTGCTTGACATGTACCAGTTCATGGAAAATTTGTGTGAATTTAATGTTGTATACAGAACATTGTACACCGATAAAATAACTAGAAAAACAGACTTGTACATGTACAATATATTTCCAATTAGTTTTTTAAAAGCAAGGCATGTACAATGTCTGTCCTGGAACACGTTGGCATTTATTGGCACGATACAGAGATTAAATTTATTTTATTGCAGTTTACAATAAAAAGAGATTAAATTTATTTTATTGTAGTTTACTTTTGATCTACATTGTAAATTTGTAAACAATTACATCGCATGAAATTACAGTATACGCAAGTGTAAAAAGAAACAGTCACATGATTTGATCACATCATATGACAGGGAAATGAGAAGATCATATTGTATAACTCTAACCCAAGCTCATCTTATCCAGTTCATGTGACTTACATATTAAAATATAATAACACAATAATAAAACAAAAAGTACAATCAATATTTTGTTGAGCATACATTTGTACTATGTTTTAGTTTCTCGAACACTTTAGACTTATGGCAATGTGCGACATCATGTGCTGTGTACAGTATTTATGGCACAAGTCCAACTAAGCCGGAATATGAACCCGGTGTAATCTATTAATGGGAAGTGTAAAAGACTGGTATTTCAATCGCAGGGAATTATATTACCCTCATAGAGGGGCAGAGTCTAGTACACTGTCAAAGACAAAACAAAGTCACATAGCTCAGATAAATATAGTTTGGCAACTTCAGCTACTAGTATAACATCGTCAACATTTGAATGCCTTGCTTCGAGATCGAAGTACATGTACAAGGAGAAAAGGGTCTGGAAACATACTACACTAGACTACTTGCTGTAGATATTCTACTTGTCTGAATAGATCAATGCACTATCTTTATGTTCATGGGAAAAATATATTTCATTTTTCGGGGCTACTTTTCAAACATTTAAATATGAAAATTTTGTTTGCATTGAAGATGCTAATTCATTGGGGCCCTTTAGCTCATTCCAGGGGTTAAATTGCATTGAGCCCCCCCCCCCCCCCCCTGAGTATTTGTTAACCATTTATGCAGTTTATACCTCAGGCTCATAAAAATGATAAGAATGTATAATATTTACAACAGAGAATATTAGATCTTGTAAGGCAAACTACATCCTATTTATGGCATTTCAATCCTTGGGTACATAACGTAATTAATATAAACCCATGGACGTCATACGTGGAAGCTCTTCATAACGTGGTCTTTGGTGATTATGAAATTTACAGTATATCAGGGGAAATACAAAACACAAATATGTAGTAGGGCTAGGACAAGAAAATTTGACTTTTACCAGGGTTTGCTGAAATATCAGACCTCTTTATAACAAGGTTATAACAAGTATAATTACCCCACAGACAGGCAGAATCTTCCAGATTGTCAAAGACACGACAAAGTCACATAGCAGTTAGTATAGTTCAGTGACATTGAAGCAACCTTGCTTCCAGACTTTTGGAAAATACAATAGGGTCTGAAAAGTGGTGCCCTAGACTATCCCTCTGCATCATTTCCCAGTGTTGGAACACAAGTCAAAGATCTGACTGATCAACACACACTTTTATGATTGTGTTTGGTCTTTGGAGAGCTACAGAATGTCTTGTTAAACAACAAAAGGTACACTATTACTGCCTTGCTAAAATAATCAAATTACAATTTGAACGCCTTGTGTGAAGGCAAATTTGTATGCATTTTTTAATACAGAAAAATGCAAGATTTGTGGTTGTTCAAATTTGTCATTTATAATCAAGTTACAGTGGATGCACAATCATAACGTGAACAAATCAATACCAAACAGAATGTACGCGGGAAAAAAATGTCGAACAAAGCCTTATAATGTTATGCTTGGATGATCATTTTCAAATCCAAATTCAGTGAATATAGCTGGTAGAAATGTAGGTTACTGATCAGCAAACGACCATACAACAATAACGACCTTTGGAAGCTTGGTCTTGAAAATTCCAGCACTTATTTGTACCGCATGTAAAGTGTGCCACAAAAAAGCTTTTTTTCTTAGAAATTTGTGAGACTTTGCTTGGGCAAGTCAGAAAACATATATTATTCTTTAATGCCCCACTTATACTATCATTCCAGATACATGGGCCCATATTTATAAAACCTTGCTAGCTTAGTTCCGTGCTAAGTGAATTTAAAATGATTCGGTTTAGAAAGGAACAAACAGTTTGCATAGTAGATTGGTAGAGCGCGCTTTCCGATCATGAGATCCCGAGTTCGAACCCTGCCCATGGCGTTTGTCCTTCAGCAAGACAATTTATCCACTATTGCTGCTCTCTACCCAGGTGTATAAATGGGGACCGGTAGGAGGTGAAAGCCTTTATGTGAACGATCTTCTTGAGCCCACTAAGCGCTTGGAAGGAATACTCCCCAGGGAGTGGAGATGGTGCACACAATGTGTGCTGGTTTGCATTGTATCCTATGACCGGGATAATAATATAATTGTAAAGCGCTTAGAGGTGATTATCAATCGTGATAGTCGCTATATAAATAGTGGATATTATTATTATAGTGCCCAACTTTGATTAGCTTGTTAAGTATTAGGTACCAATTTTCTAAAAGATCATGTTTGTACTACTTAGCCTTGTCATGAAACTAAGCTAACACTAGCAGACTGGGCCCACGTCTGTTTGAACACATTAGTGTGTTGTAATCAAAATCAAAGGGAGATCTTTATCACCTAAACAAACAAAACAAAAACAAAATTACAAAACGACATGCTCAAATATAAGTTAGGTCCATTTTGTTGCCTAATGTCAACATGTTTCAAGAGCTACAGTTAAGGTTAAATAATTAATATGGTCAAAACAACCCGATTAAAAACATAACATACACACAAAGACAGACAATTGAATCATAGTTGTCATGTTGCCACACCTCTTTCAGAAATCAACCAATCAGAATGCACCAGAAGGCACGATCCCACAGTGTTTCCATATTTGGTAACCACATTGTAGTATTGAATCACCCAGCAACTATTCTCATCTTTGATAACTTTATAATAGCTGCTGGTATTATCCTATTTGGTTATGTACAGTGGAATAGCCAGAGGCTTGAGCAATTTACTGTAGAACTCAACATGGGAGTGGGGGGGGGGGGGGGGGGGGGGGGGACATGGGGGGGGGGGTTGAACATCAACATGTGACATACGTGAAGGTGAAAGCAGGGCTCGAAATGAGCATCGACCCAAATGGGCCCAAATTTCCCATAAATGTGCTTAGCTTTTGGCCATAAAATTTCACTTGCTCGAAAATGAATGTATGTTTATTACCCTGCTTTCTTTGTTTGGGAGCACTTTGCTCTAGTTTTGGGCCAGAACATGTCTCTATTATTCTTGCCCAACTGGGCCAAAAAAAAAAAAGAGTAAAGTTTTAGCACTGTTTTGGGTTTGAACTCTCCTTATTCCTTGTTTTTGTTTTTTTTGTTGGGGGGGGGGTGGGGTAAGCTAGCACTGTTTTTTGTTTTCTCCTCTTTGTTCACCTTTTTTTTTGTGGGGGGTGGGTTACAGCTCTACCCTAGTATACGCCAGTTACACCACTGGGTAATATCCGTTTCCTCTATTTGAACAGTAAGTGTTATCTCTCTTATTTTATTCTGGGAAAGACCAACCGGAAAGACCAAGGCCACTACCAGCAGTAGTAATAGAAAGACGAATGACAGCACAAAGACAAATTTACAAATGTTTGTACAGATCTTAATCATTCTACATCATTCTACTATGTACTAGAGCTCATATTTTGGAGTACAAGTTATCTATGACAATTGCTCAAAATTACCACAGACCAGCTGGCCTGGGGCCACTACAAATTAGCTTTGGGCCAACAAATTTCATTGATTTTCAATTCCACAGACCAGGATGGGCCAACAAATTTAACATAACTGTTAACGTTTTCCTTTGTTTGAGGCAACTTTTATTTTTAGAAACATCTTGTTTTTACTTGCCCAACAGGGCAGCAAGACAAACAAAAGTTTCTAGCATTATTATTATAATTATAAGTGTTAAATTAGCCTGTAGCTCTCTACATCATAGGGCAGCTTGGACTTGTAAGCTCCCCTGGGAGTTGAGATGGTGCACAAGATAATTGTGCGGGTTTGAGCTGTACATGTACATTTGATGACCAAGGGTAATAATGCGCTTTTGAATAGGGTACCTAATGTAGATATTATTATTATTATACATGTACAATGACACCAAGTGTAATCAACGTCTAGAAATTCAATAAATTTTTATTATAATTAATTAATACAAAAATGGGCCAGAAATGTCACAATAAGTACTCTGTGACCAGAACCAGCCAGTCCTCAGCTAATTTACAGCCTCAAATTGTTTGTATTAAAATATCCCAATTGTTAAAATGTATGTTTAAAACCTGCTACTTAGTTTTTCTAGTACTTTACTTTAATTAATTTTCAAGCAAATTTCCATTACCAAGCAAAACTGATAGAACATGTGATTTCCTTTTATAAAGTTTCACTCTTTATCACATGGGTTTTGACTTTTGATTTCCATCTACGAAAATCCCCTCCAAACATACAAGTGCAAAGTAAAGAGGAAATGACATATAATTTGTCATTGAACTAAAGAATAAAGAAATGGTCATTTCCTACACTGCAATTTTATTACATGTAGGGAGTTTATATACGGATCACTTCGAGCTACATACTGTAGACAATATCCTGGACGTATTTTCACAATAATTATTAAAAACCTAAAAACTCTAAATGGATTTTAAAAATCAGCGTGCATCATCACATGAAAATCAAACTAACACAAGGGGAAATAAAAGAGTAAATCTTTTAACCATATATCCAGATGCAAGCACTGATTCAACTTCAAGTAGTTTCTTTTTTGTACTTATTATTATTTGCCAAACTGAAAGTTTCTTAATTAATTCCTCATTCTGATTTCATGTTACCCTATTGTTTTACAATTTCTCACTTTGTACACTTTTCAATCCCCCCCCCCCCCTCAAGGAAAAAATGAATTTCCAAAATTTCAATGCATTTATTTATTAACTTTTTAGGCTACAATAGCCTAAAAAGGAAATTATGAAACATCAACTTACTGTTTTCCATTTTGACTTCAGCAGAATATTATCCAAAGAAATGTCACAATAAAGTATGTAAGTGATTCAGGATAAGATGTCAAATTGTTTGCAGAATAAATTGTGTCCAATTTCAAATTAAAAGTTGGATATCATATCTGGTACTTATAAATGATGAAATTCCACATGAAAGAAATGAAAACAACAGATTTCCGAGTAACTTCTCCTTTGAACACTCGACAGTAGCCGTTTTCCTCTAATGGAAATCTTTCCTAGAGTACTCCTCCTTTTCAACGACATCAAAATTATATTCAAGCTTGAGATCCTAATATATTTTGTAGCTTTTCTCATTTAAAAATATGACCATAAATGTATTTAAAGTTGGTTCCGGTCGCTATGTCTGCCTTTTCCTTTCCTTTAGACGTGATCAATGCGTTTCCTTTACAACTTCCCCTTTTATCAGTATCGGAATGATCAAAGAATCACGACTTTCCGCTTCTAGTAGCTATAGACAAACCAAAGTAAACATAATCACAAATTTGATATTTTTGGTCGCTAACGAAAAATCCCCAAAATAGCTTTCTGAGAAATTGACCGAATGTTCTTGAAAAGGGGTCTGTGCAATTACAATCTGTCCAGTTTGGAAAAAGTTATTCAATGTAAAAGACGTCGTCGAACAAACATCAAGTAAATGTCTATATTGTAGATCTTAATTTTCTATTGAAAGTGTTGACAAAAAGAGTCCTGATTCCAAGGTTTAACAAGGAAATATCAATTTGATGGGGAATGATCCTTAAATTAATCCCGCCATATCACATCTACAAGAAATTGGAGAATCCAAAGTTTCTCTAAATGTTTGAATTTACAATCGGCTCAGGTTCCAAATCAAGTGACAATTAATCCTGAAATGTGACTTTGGGAGGTGAAATTTGAGCACTCGCTGAAAAAGTTTTTGAACAATTACAGAAAAAAACACATGAAATCTACGTCAGTAATCCATCTAGCTGGCAAACTAGAAGCAATCTGTTAAAATTTCACTTCTTGTTTTTCTGCTCAAAATAAAAATGTATGCGGCATTCAAAGTACGGTCTCGTTGATGACAGTTCTCAAAGTCGAATAAGTGAAAGATGTAAGACAAAGATCCTAATGAAGCAAAAGTAAACTTTTGAATTTATTGATAAATGTACAGGTAGGGTAAACTCTGAATGCTGGGCACTGTAAAAGTCACCTTGTGTTTATGGACATCATTAAATTCATAACATATCTTTGCTGCCAACATAATGAATTGACAGGGTAGCGCTATTTCTTGTTTGTAAACAAGGACCAATAAGATTGGAGCAAAACTTTCACTATTCCTAGGGTCCTTTCCAACATCAGGGCTCGACACTAGCCCTTGCCCTGTTGCCCGGGGCAAGTAAAAATTGGTGTCGGGCAAGTAAAATATCATAAATGCCCTTGTTTGGTTGCCCAATCGGGCAACTAAATTATTGGTCAAATATGAGAGAATAATAATGTAATTCCTTAGGTTTAAATCTCCTCTAGAAGTAAGCAGGCAAGTATACTGTCTGTTTGGGCAAGTAAAATGTATGATTTTACTTGCCCAAACGGGCCACTCAGAAAAAAAGTTAGAGCGGAGGCTTGCAACATGTTCATGTACATGTTCTGAAGAGGATATCTGTTTGTTACAATTACAGGTACATGCATTTGAAAAGAATATCATAGTTCAATATTATTTATCTTTAGCCGCTCTTCAAATTTCATGGACCAGATACAAGGGCTACACGTACATGAAGGACATTACCAGCAATTTAGTTTGTGAGGAAGTAATTAAACACAAACTTATTTGAAGGGTCCGTGTGTGTCACTAGTCTACAGTATGCCTGCGATGTCCAACCAGCAACTATATTCCAAGTGCTGCTAAAGTGAAAACTTTCAAAGTGGAAAAGATCTATTTTTGTTTCAAAGTCACTTTCTTTGATAAAGATGACACAATGAAAATTGTAACAGTAACAAGTCTTAACTCTTAACTAATAATACCACCTGGAACCCCATCCCCAAAATAATTTGTCAAAGTAATATTTTTTGTAAAATTGCCCATTCTTGCAACAAATTGGCATTTGGCAAAGAACAACACATTATTACGTATACATGTATATGTTTCGGTACAGTTTTGTGAAATCGAATAGATACCCAACATTTTGCAAAGGGTTGTGTAATTCATAAACAATGCAATTAATTAAGTGCGCCAATCACATTCATGCGTACGTTTTGAGACAATAGAATCCCGGACGATTTGTTCGCTCTGGGCAAAGGTAGTCGTCGTACATGCAGACCCATGAACGCATGCTTTAGAATGGTGATGCATTTTCCAATAAACATTTGTTTCTTTCTGGACACATATTTTCCTGAATTTGTTGATGGAATGGACTACTAAAGATGTTACTTTTCATATAAGAATACCCTTTAATTATATGTGTGTGTGTGTTTGTATTTGTGTGCCAGCATAACTTCAAGCACAGTAACGATTGCAGTACTACTAACTTTTATTTTTGTTTTTTCATTTTAATTTGCTTTCATTCTAGATCAAATCTGCAATTTATGATAATAATAAAGGCAGCAAAAAAACATAACAAAACCAAATTAAATAGCTTGCAAGCTGCAAAGATGAGTAGTTGCTGATTTAAATACCATTCAATAGCAAAGTTCAGTACTTTGCTTGGTTGTCAGAGGTTACTCAATTAGTGTGTAGTAAGACATTGAACTGTACAAAGATGTACACAAAGCAAACAAAACAAATCGTCGGATCATCAGACATGAGAAATGCAGACCTGTCTACTAGTACTACAGGAACACGTGTATTGATTTCAAGTGTGTAAATGTAGGTGAGCTTCCTAAAAACAATGATAATATTGTTTACACGCAAGATTACGCAGTACTATCAAGTATCAACATTCAAGACCTTTGTCTACATCATTCACATACCATAACCAATTCCCAGAGCTTGAAACTAACACAGGCCAGTATTTATTTTGAGTCAGAACAAAGTTATGAAAAACAATTTGTAAACTGACAATGAGAGTAGCTTTGATAATTAAAAGGAGAAATATATTGAAGAGTATTCCTTTTTTTGGCTTTAATTTAAGCAATAACATTTTATTTGGGGCCAGTACATTTTAAAGAAAATGATTTTACTGGCTCAACTGGTTCACTAGCAAAATAAAAATTTAGTGTGGAGCCCTGAAATCCGTGTTATGTCAGGTTACTTGTAGTGTTCTGCTGTATTGTAAAGGACTGTAATTGGTACAAACTAAAAATTTCTGCATTTAGGTTGAATCGCTTACTGTTTTTATTCACGAGAAGAAATGTAGCCTGAAACACAAGGCACAAAACATAGTCAAATACTACATCACTAAATCAACATGTGCCTGATGACCTGTGTATGCACTGAAAACCCTGTATTGAGCGCTATATACATGTAAATGCAACTATTAATTACCGTAACTAAACCGGGGTGACTTTGGCCGCCGGGGTGACTTTGTTCACTATTTGAGAAGGGTGTATTTTCATCAAGCCTCACTTTTTAGAACAAATGTATTACTGTATTGTTTTTAACATACTCTTATAGGGTAATGTACAAAATCAAAAATTTGTTCTAAAAAGTGAGGCTTGATAAAAATACATCCTTCTCAAAAAGTGGCCAAAGGTTTACGGTATTACATGTATGTTGATAATTTGTTTACTGTTTACTACACAGTTCTGTAGTATGCATATTTCAAACAATATCAAAGTTCATTGTAAAATTTGTAACCTACATATACATTGTCTTGATTGTGCAGTTGTGCACCCTCTACCACCCACAGAGCTTTGAGCTTGTTCAGGGCTGTTCCACATACTGTAATAAAAGGTACTGCAAATTATGGTTTGGGACTTTGTCTATGACTACGGAGAATGCAATGCCACCGTTGCAATTGTTTTCCCTGGTTCAGTACACAAATTATGTAGGGCACCTAAATGAACCCTGGCAGTGGTGTATCAAACAGAAAGGGGTTTAATGCTGTGAACAGTTAGACTGTTCTTGGAAAGGGAAGTACACATGTAGGCAAAATACTAATTTAGCAATAATCAAAATGTACAAATAACAATGTGAGTGGCATAGAGTGGTAGGATTAATTGGGGGGCACACCTTACATTCTTACAATACATGCATGTATTTTTTATTTCACACAGATTTTCCCCTTAAATGTTTTGTATTGCTTTTATCAAATTATTATGCTTTTATTGAATTATTGGAGGGGGCTGCACCTCCCCCCCCCCCCCCCCCCCCCCCCCCCACACACACACAACCACAGTATACCAACACAAGTGGATGTTTAATACATTTGTGAAATGTTATGAAGAACATTGTCATGATGCACCATCATTCTTCCAGCAACAGAGCTTTTAATTTGTTTAGGGTAGAAAGGTCTATGGGGAGTCTAGTCTAGGGGAAGCACAGCGCTGCATTACTTGCCAAGGTTCTGACTGTTGTACAAAAATAGCTTCCAAATCAACCCTGGTTGAAATGTACCTGACAAGGGCACAGCATTGACGCATAATGAGATCAATGCTGTATCAATTTAGAGCTGGCACTACATCACCCAATGGTTTAATCTGTGTATCACATGTGCCAGTATGTTTACACCCAGTAGTTCTGCACAGTAACAGAAGAAGTTATGAAGTAGTTAGTCTCATAGGCTGGGCTGATTTCGTGCCCTCAGCCCCCAACCCTTCTATACCTGACCTACTTCCCTGGCTGCAAGCTCAATGATATATGTCTGAAGGTCACAATAGACTCAATGATATACTGCACTGTGGCTCAGCTTCATACCATACCCAAGCGCAAGCGAATATAATAGAGCTGTCTGCATAGATTACATATGTGCTATGCAAAATACTAAGTACATGTAGCTCTCTATTATATGTATATTAGTCAGGTCTATTTCTAGCATTCTGCTTCATACTGGAATAATAGAAATATGACATTTTTCATATGGTCAAAAGTATTTGGCAGTTGGCAAATTGGCACAATGCCTACATGTAAGTCCTTACTTTAATAGCAGGTCTCATGATTATATGGCATGTAGCCAACTGTGAAATTTGTAATGCATGCTTCTTTTTTTTTCTTCTCTGTCTGTCTTTCTTGTTTTTCCTTTTTTTTCGCTCCTGAACAACTTTCCTTTTAAAAAGAGGAAAATAATTTACATTTAAATATAATATACATACGGTATACAGTGTGAAATCATGTTATTGTCATAAATCAAAATAGACAAAGAGTCAAACTGTGTATGGTGACCACCTAAGGTAAACTAGAAAAGTAGCCACTAGTAATCTAAGATCTAGCATACATGTGTGATTGTGACCTCATACAGGTTCCATAACATTGTAATTTTTTCTACACAGGGGGTCACTTTTGGTGACTCGGGTTGGCTGCTATATTTATAGTCGTGGCTGCTAAGACATGCTTGATTGTGAAGGAAATTATGCATAATTTCACATTTCCTTGCCACATTTTAAATTGTATTATATTTGTCACAAATTAATACATGGTTCCATAGACATTGATCGGTGGCGAAAAAAAAATAATTCATGACTCCATGGATCTACAATTACAGTGCCTCTGTACTTGTCATGTACAGGCAATGGTTTATTATCACTTTTCCCCCATGTCATCACTCCATCAAAATAATTTTCCTTTTCCATGGGCTCATTTTTCTTTTTTTCTGGGGGGGGCAGGGTCCTTTGTCTTGCTCACCTGCGTGCACATACAAGCACTGTGAATTTAACTCAATGCAAATTTACAGGGTCTTGTTTTGGCAGTTCTGGGGCTAAATTTCCCTCCCCACACCTTGTATTTTTTCACATATACATGTATACATGTACAACTTTGTGAGTAAAGTTAAACACTCAGAAGAGAGGTTTCCTTACCTTCTATATACTTTTGATGAAGTTATCTACATTTCATGCAACTATTTCCAACATACTGTAGGCCCTTGAGACAGGGAGATGCATCATTCAAAGTCACTCGCAGTTGGGTTACTCGCAGTATGGGCTAATCGCATTCATTGCATACAGCATGGAGGCTGCTATTATATTTGTTGGAAGTTGAAACACAGATTTTGAATTGTTCATATATGCTAAAATGTGACATTATAATCCCTTCCAAATATTAAGCTTCGCCTCTTTTGGTTGGCTCATGTTTAGCCTTTTGTTTGTGCACGGACCCTGCAAGCTGCATGCAGGAGCTAACAAAAAGAGGCGGAGCAATATTTGTTCAGGGTTGATGTTACTTTTACAATGAAATTAATGGGAAGTCCAATCTGCCATGCCTGAATTACCCAAAGATATTCAAACGCAATTAGGTGCTGACCAGAGGAAAAATTACAACTAATTTGTTCAGGCTACTTAATAATATTAGCTTTAATCTTGCTTGCTTTAAAATAGCACTCAGTATATTTGCACATAAATTATGGGGGCTCCTTTATGGTGCTCTTTTTGACATTTCAGAGGCAGAATCATCCTGACTCCTGAGCCACTGTAAAGCCCGGCGCAGACAGAGCCGACTCGACCCGTTCCAACTGGTTTTCAACCGGTTTTCAACCTGATTAACTCAGTATTGCTTCAGGACTCTGGATTTGCCAGTTTAGAGCCAGTCGGAGATCATTCGAGGCTGATTCAACAAGTTGAATCGGCTCTGCCCGAACGAAACCGACTCTAGCCTGACTGAAAACAAGTCGGATCGGATCGAGTTAGCTCTGTGTGCGGAGGGCATAAGACGTTCCTCATTATTAGTGGCTTCAAATAAACACGCACTTTATTTTTGTACTATACGTTGGCAGTGCCGAATGAATGCAGTCATTGCAGTGAGAGGATTGTCAGTTCTTCTTTTTCATGAAAAATAATAAACAAGGTAACCCTAACCATAACATTTATAACCAGGACGTAGAATGACACCAATGTTTATATTTAAATAATTTTACCATATTGGCATTGCATAACCATAGCGTAAAACTTTCAGAACTAGGATGCTTTCCTGAAATTGTCAGGGCAGTCGTAGTGGTAGACCATGTACATACATGTACATGTGTATTCAATACGTACCCATGCTGGCTACATTTTCCAACTTCTCTATTTGACAAGAAACAATGAAGCTACATGTATTTGTCTCATATCTGGTTCAGAAGAATGTTTGTAGAGACATTTAACATTTATCTTTCAGACATTTTTGTTTACATACATGTTCAATGATGGGCATTCTCTTTGAAGACGTGCCGACGACTTGGCATGCATGACTAAAATTTTAAAAAACGATGCGCTAGATACAAATTGAATAGAGCATGGGTTCTTTTACTTTAGTTTAGACATGCATACTATTACCAAGGCAGTCGTGAGCACGTCTTCAAAGAGAATGCCCAAACCCCAATAATCTCTATTTGACAAGAAACAAAAGCTACTTGAGTATTTCTATCTCATAATCATATCATTTCAAAATTGCCGCAATCACACATGCACATAATTTATGTCATAAATGATACGAGACTGCACTCGCCATTCATTTTGTCCATGAACAAGCTTGCATCTTAAAGGGAAAGTTGAGTTTTGGTAGAGAGGGCGCTAGACTACTTAATTGGTTTGTGAGGTAATGAAAAACTGAGTGTAAAATTTGAAAGAGCATAATATTTGAACAATAAAATCATCTTTGTTTGATCAAAATCGGTTCAGAAACGGCTGAAATATCCATAAATATAACAATTTGTAATAAACCCGGGGCCCCGGGTTTATTAGAGAATTTTGAACCAGCCGTTAAAAATTCAAAAAAATGCTTCCTCTTTTCAAAAAGTTACAAAATAGGAATTTAAATAGTTGTTGGTTATTTCTCTATCTAATCACTATTTCAACAAAGCATCACATGC
>JBAMJV010009173.1:0-60101 GCA_037951105.1 Echinarachnius parma
TGTCACAAGCAATGTATAGACAACGCATGGCTGGCTTGTATTGTTAACACGCCAACTAATTGTCTATGTACTACACATGATAGCAATGTGCTGAATGTTTACCTCGCTACATGTTGATTGGTTGACCATAGAGCTGTATCGTGCCGTCGCATAATAACCGGAATAATTCTGACCAAAGTGTGTCGCAGATTTAAACCCAAGAACGGTCGGCCCGCTGTTACTGTAGGAAGTTCTTGATTTTGCACACGAACTGCAGGATTCCCCGTTTGCAAAAACCTGCTAGCTTAGTTCCTTGCTGATGGACGTTGTGGGTCCGTTTCCTGCAGGGTATGAGCATGGCGACTGAAGGGTCTGCGAGAACTTCGGTGTTGGCGGCCTGGTTATTTGTTCTGGGTGGTGTGGTATAGTGGGTGTGTAGAATCTTGATGGGTCTTGAAGAAATCTATAGAGAGGGTGAGATTTGTGAAAAAAGGAATGCAATCAGATAAATAGTAATGTGTAAGTCATGTGCACTTATTGCACAAAATGAACCACAAACATGTATTCATGTAGTAAAAATAGGATTTGATTTCTAATCAACATGGACCAAATTTGTTATTTTCCCTTCCGTTTGTTATTCAGCTGTTAGGATCGAAAGCTACACTATAATTATTGACTCTAATTTTATTCCATTGTCAATTTTTCAGTAGCAGTTTTCATCTGTTTTTCAATCGGTATACAGTATACAGTATGCCTAATGCATTTGTCTCTAATAAGCAAAATAATAAATCTAAGGTCCACATTCTGAAAATATTGCAGAGATACAAAATAAAATCATGCTAAAATAATTTTCATCATTCTGAAAATGGTGTAAGGGAATGCAAATTCTACAATGCATTGTGAATCTTTTCTCATGTCCAGTAATGTCGGCCCTTGTTTATTGAGATTTTCTGTTATATAACATAACAATCAAGCCCATGATAAGTTTTCAAAATATGCGCTCAATGCACATTCTTTCCTCCTCTGACATTTATCTGTGTTGTTTTCCCAGTTTCGAATCCCAGTGAGATCACTTTGTGCAAGTATAGCAATTGACACACAATGGTATGCCAAAATAAACTCTCATTGATTTTGCCTGCTAATTTGAAGATGAAATTCTAGTTTCAGAACACAGATCTATCATTTATCTCTGTCCACAGTCCAAGAAAAAGGTTCTCAATGAATTACCTTAACCATAAGTCAATCGGGGTCACCACCAGCACAAATCGTGTGAGTCGTGTCAGCATGCAGATTGCACGTCCATTCTATCGGTACTCGGAAATCCTCTATGTATAATGTCGAAGAGAACAGCCACATCCAATGCTATAAAATGAGGATAAAAATCAAAAAGTTGCTTAATGATGGCAATTGGTATGGAAAGTCAATTGCCTTATGTAAGACAAAAAGAAAACACTGATCATCCAAGGTTTTTTCCCCAACATTTTGATTGCCAAGCCTAATATCTAATGAAAAAAACTTGTCCTGAAGTAAGAGATTTGCAGATTAGCCGGAATTTTCCATGGAGGCGGGGGGGGGGGGGGGGGGGGGTGAGGTGGGTCACACAAGGGAGCAGAGCTATGCGGCTTTGTACGGCAACAACATGGGCAGCGGGCCGGTACAGAAAGTTTGACATATTTGACGTAGTCGTACAACATTTCCGAAGCCGAGAGTATGATTTAGTATTGGTTTAAAATTTTCGACATTTTCGAGGCCGAGACCACGGTTCTTCGTACTTTAGGAGGTCAAGACCGCTAAAGTATCATCTCGGACCAGTAAAAATTTGAAATTGGGAGGTGGATCAATCCACCCAAATGCACCACCTGACCACCACAATTCACAATGACAATAATTTTTTTATTATTTTGCAACATTTCACTTTTGTCTTTTGAGTTAGACGAGTACTACACAGACCTAGACAATAGACCTAACATTATCAAAAATGAGCATCGATAAAAAAACACAAAAAACGGATTACCCATTCGATCTATATCAAATTTGAGAAGGCCCATCATTTCATAATAACTAAGTCATAACAAAAGAGATATCAACATAACTAGATCGGCAAATCTATTGCTTTCATGGCCTCTTTGACATGATTAGCATTGTCATTTTCACAGTGAAAAAGACAATAATAATGTCAAAGAGACCATGAAAGCGATAGATTTGTCGATCTACACTCAAACTTGAATTGCTGATTCTGTAATTGGGGGTGATCTACGTACCTTAGGCCGGGGCTTCGATCGGCGCGCGCTGAGAACTCGATCAGTCCGAGAGCGAGTATCCCGGCCGTGCATGACGGTGTCGTCTTCGATCACCTGCAGCTTCTCAGACTCAGCTCTGCATGCATCTCAATTATCAACCAAATTGTTGTTTTTTCTTCTTGATGAACCTCTAGATCTCCTCCCAGGCCGCATTCTCATTCGCATTTTATTTGTAGATTCTCAAACGGTTTCTTCAACAAATTTGCTAATGGTATTTAGTACACAATGCAAATATGCACAGTACTTCGCTCACTACCGCTGTAGCTGTACGCGTATCGTACACGTATTACGTACGGCTCTACGAACGTACGTCTATGACTGTATGCAATATATAGCCGGGCGCGGGGATCGGACACAATATAGCAGGCACGACAAGGTCAAAGGTCACCAAAGGCGTTAATTTAACGCCTTAGAAATAACAGATTTAATGATAATTATCTTCATACTAAAGGGACATTTGAAAAAATCGAACCCTATTTTATTCCTCTCTTACCATAAGCTAAACAACACGGTAGAAGAGAAACGAGGAAGCTCCAAGTCATTTTCGTGGATTTGGACACTTTAGTCTTTACCTGATTCACTTTAAGCATTGCATCCACGGATGCACCCATTGCAAAAAAAAAATGCATGCTCGATCGTACGCGTTATGTGAATCTACAAAAATATTCCAGGTGCCACGTCGAGAGCTAATTTGCTGCCTACGGACACGGCAAAAACGAGTGCCGAGAAAGGAGCAACTCGTCAGCTGATTTCAGCCAGGATTTCTACATTAGCCTTGAAGTTAATGATCAGAATCAATCGCATCGAGCTATCTGAACCTGGAAGGCATTTTTGTTGTTCTGTTTCAGCAGTGCAGGAAGAACATCGAATTTGTTGCTGATGTGTCACTTTCGATTATCCCAGTCCCACGCGTGGTGTAATTTGCTGGACAGACAGACTCAACACAATTTAATGTGATAACCTGGCAAGTTGCAAAGATATTGCTGAGTTTACAAAGCTATATTATACTTCCAAGACACTCAGAAAGGTGTTTTTAATGTGATGGCTCGTATTCATGTAGACGAACATGTAAGTTGAATTATTTTAGAAGACCCTGTTTATTTTTTAATTTTTTATTGTCTATTGACTTGATTCAGCCTGACTGAAATCGAAAATATTACCTTTTGGGTCATTCCAATGTCAAATCACCCAAAAAAAGTGAAAATTTTCATCGCACCTCCCTCCGAATTTGCTAATATTTGGTTATGTATGATATTTCAACCTTTTAAAGCTCAAACATTTAATTTTTAGCCCAATCCGCCACAACGGTTTTGGCGCTAATGGTCGATTCTTATGGGGGAGTTTTGTAAGAAAATGGGCGTTGGCACCATTTTTCAAATGGGCAATTGGTCCGTTAACCGTTGGGTCCAATTTATGTTGTGATGGTGTCATTTGGATCGGGGATGTTATATGCACTACCAATTTATGCCATTTGTTTTCATGCATGAGCTGAGTTTGGATACGATAACCTTTGACCTTAGTCTTATGACCTTCCGTTTTACCTCGTGGATCAAATTAATTTTGAGAATTTTTTTGGCTTAAATGTTGTCTTGATATAATTTCTGCAACATATGAAAGAATTGGAGATATATATTATTTGCTTGTATTTTTCTACAGCCTTGTTTTTAAGTTTGAAAATTTCATGTAAAATTGAATTATTTTAGACCTACTCACCCATGTCCAAGAATTCTATAGGGGTGTATTATGTATGAAAAAGACCCTATTCAAAGTCATGATTACGAAGGCCTATTCACACCCTGGCTTACCACAGTTAAATAGACCTGCTAATCCCCATACAATAGAAATCCAGACAATTGATACCACATGTTTCTAACCTGACAAGGGCCCTGTGGGCAGAATCAATTGTGAGCCAGATCAAATGTTCTTAATGCACACATCTGATTGGTTTGAAATGCAGAAAATGTCTCCCTCAGCAACAGGGCCTAGGTGTAGTTCTTTTCTTGAATACAATCTTTCAAGTTCAAGTTCAAATGCCAACTTGTACATCAATCATGAAAGCAAATATCTACAGGTATCCCTTTTCAATGAATTTCATGTTTCTATGCACCATAAATTGCAATAGTTTTGCAATAATATGCAATAGTTACATGATTTGCAATCTGTAAAAATTCAAACACAAAAAGTAACTACCCCCCTAGACAACTGCTCATAATTTCATAACCAATAATTGTTTCAAGATGTCATCTTACTACAATAATTTCTACAGTTGTTTTGTACATTATGTGTGGGAAACTGAGCGATGGCTGAATGAGCACAGATTAAAGAGACAAATGACCCAATTTCAAAAGTCACAAGAACTTGCACATGCTGTCCATATTTTGTGAAACAGCACATACGTATGGCTCAATGCATCAATGCATCATTGATGGTTTGTGAAACAATGCCGTTTGGATTTTCACACAAAACAACTGTATATTTATTGTGGTAAAATGACATATTGAAACAATTATTGGTTATGAAATTATGAGCAGTTGTCTAGGGGGTAGTTACTTTTTGAGTTTCAGTTTAGTTGGAAAAGAATCAGGTTTGAATTTTTACAGATTGCAAATCATGTAACTTAATTGCATAAAATGTTGCATAGAAACATGTAAATTAAAAGGGATACCTGTAGATATTTGCTTTCATGATTGATGTACAAGTTTGCATTTTGAACTTGAACTTGAAAGATTGTATTCAAGAAAAGAACTACACCTAGGCCCTGTTGCAGAGGGAGACATTTTCTGCATTTCAACCAATCAGATGTGTGCATTAAGAACATTTGATCTGGCTCACAATTGATTCTGCCCAGGGCCCTTGTCAGGTTAGAAACATGTGGTATCATTGCAACATCAATAGATGCCATTTGTCTGGATTTCTATTGTGTGGGGATTAGCAGGTCTATTTAACTGTGGTAAGCCAGGGTGTGAATAGGCCTCTAATCATGACTTTGAATAGGTCTTTTTCATACATAATACACCCCTATAGAATTCTTGGACATGGGTGTAGGTCTAAAATAATTCAATTTTACATGAAATTTGCAAACTTAAAACAAGGCTGTAGAAAAAACAAGAAATAATATATCTCCAATTCTTTCATATGTTGTAGAAATTATATCAAGACAACATTTAAGCCAAAAATATTCTCAAAATTATTTGATCCACGAGGTAAAACGGAAGGTCAAAGACTAAGGTCAAAGGTTAGCGTATCCAAACTCGCTCATTCATGAAAACAAGTGGCATAAATGGATTGCATATAACATCCCCAGTCCAATGACACCATCACAACATAAATTGACCCAACGGTTAATGGACAATTGCCATTTGAAAAATGGTGCCAACGCCCATTTCTTACAAAACTCCCCCATAAGAATCGACCATAGCGCCAAAACCGTTGGGCGGATTGGGCTAAAACTTAAATATTTGCGCGTTTCAAGGTTGAAATATCATACATACCAAATATTAGCAAATTTGAAAGGGGTGCGATGAAAATTTTCACTTTTTTGGGGTGATTTGACATGGAATGACCCTTACCTCTTATTTTTACACATTGTTTTCCTAACTACGATATGGATATATTGGCAAGACGAAATCTTGAAACGATTCTTGGTTATGAAATTATGGGCAATTGCTTAGGGGTGAAGTTACTTTTTGTGTTCGGTTTATATGCGACTGCGAGCGGAGCGAGCTTGAACATTTTAGCAATTTAACATTGGAAATTGCCATTTATTTCAATATTATTGTATGGGTATATTCGTGTTATGTGTTATGATATTGCGTTTTGAAGGGTAATATATAAACACCCGAGGTTGTAGAATATTATATACGAATGCGAGCGTGTTGTGCTGCGCTGCATGCACGCCGGAAAAACAAACAAACAAACAAACAAAAACATGTGTTGCCATTGTACTGCACACGACCGGCCCTTTCCGTATACGGTATTTTTCATCAAATTTTCTGTTGGTTTTTCCTTCTCTCTTCTTGCTCGTACCCTACTTTTAACCCATCAGGAGTGCCATATGTCGCGTGCACTGCGAATAAAATGATTGGGCCTTCACTCTGCAGAAATTTATCATGTTACACACAAATAATTCAAGTATCCTTTTATTGAAAGTATATTTTGCTTAAGAACAATTATAATAATCAAAGGTAGGGGTAGGGATGACCAGGAATGTATGGATAGTGTCTTTAGTATTTTTTATTTTTTTTAGCTGTTGGGGGGGGGGGGGGGGGGGGAGGGGTAGTCGTAGCAAATTTTCGAAGCCCAGACCAAAAGTTTTCAACATTTTCGAGGCCAAGACCACGGTTTTCGACATTTTCGAGGCCAAGACCACGGTTTTTCGCACTTATCGAGGCCGAGACCACGGTTTTTTGCACTTTTCGAGGCCGAGACCATCGAAAATGACGGTCGAGACCGCTAAAATTTGAAAGGGGGGGGGGGGGGGGGTTCAAACCCTTCAAAACAGTCATTTTGGGGTCAAAGGGGGGGGGGGGGTTTGAAACCCAGTAAATAGTACTCCGCGCAAATACTGGCTGTTCAAACATCATAGAAGGACGCGATGTTATGATACTTATAATTGTTTCAATAAATGTTCACTCTTTTGTGCACACATAATTATCATTATTTATGCTCCCAGGGCGGTACTGAAACTACGTTTGAAAAATATCTATAAAAATATGTCGAATTCCTTATACTCGAGGTAATGATGACCCTGGAATATTCTATCCCATATATTAGAGACTGAAATACTTGAATCGAAATGTGATAGCTGGGTGACCAGCCAAAGTCAATCTATAAGCTGTCTGAAGTTCATTGTCATTTTAAAAGTTTGTTTTTATGCATTGACATGCTCAGACTTGGAGCCTTGAGTGACCAGAGGCGACTGAGTTGATGCCTTGGTCGCTCAAGCGCTAATTTTGTGGTCGCTATACACAGATGTATAATGTGCGTCGGGACCCAAATAGGGTGGTCGCATTACGCAGGTCGCTTAACACATGATTTTTCAGGGGGACCAGAGAGCGGTCGTTATGAGCAGGTGGTCGCTATAGACAGGTGGTCGCATTAGCAGGTTTGACTGTATTAATACATGTCAAACAATTCAACGTCTGTTTCAATCGGCAAGTACAGCAAGTCTGCCTCGCGGACGTGCATATTTGCACTCTTTACAGAGAGGGTTAATAATTATCTACTAAAGATATTAAAGGTTGGCTGACAAGAAAACTACCTAAACATTGTGTTTTACTGTAGATTTTCATGAAGATTACTAATAAAAACATATTTTCCGCGTCGGAAAACCCAGTAAAATAAAAAAAATCAACTTTTAATTTCACTTTAGTAATCCCCGTAAAAAAATTGAGTCCGGGCGAAGAAAAATGACGTCATCTTTGTGACGTCACATGCAGGCAATCGCAGTATAGCTCGGTCATAGACGTACACGCTGAGTGCAATACTCACGTTGCCAGAGAGATATTATTTCGATTTTTTTCAATATTTGCAAACATTTTTAAAAGTTTATATCATGGACGATCTACACAGATGTGTTGATGCAAGCTGCTATAATTCATTTCTTAGGAATTTTCAATTTACAAGCAAAAACGAGTTTGTTTTACAAGCAAGTCATAGGCTCTGCATGTAAACCATGCACGTTCCTCCGTGTTGCGGTCTGATTGTGATGTCATGATCCGGGTTGCACGTGCGCACATTCCCGCTCCGCTAGAAATAACTTTTTTAGCAGCATGGAACGCCGATGCGAAAACAAGCAAACAAGTTGCATGAAAATTACCTTTGTTGCCCAACTTAAAGGACCTAAAGAATATAACATACTTTGGCACTTATTCCATAGTTGATGACTTGTAAAATAGGTCTGCCGAAAAAAAAATCCATGAAAATAAACACAGTAGTGATTTAAGACTAATTTTCTGATGCCAAATCTCATTTAGCAGCCAGTTTACGCCCCACCCACATTTAGGGGCCAGAATCGGCAGTGTGATTGACATGTGATTAACAATTCATTGGCTTACGTCATGACGCGTCATCTACAGAATTTAGTTCATTAGTCCGTACTTTAGATGACGTCACATTTTGGCGATTTAAAAGGGGCATTCCCAGGACAATTAGATATTTACTAATTACCCCAAAATTGATTGATTTCATGAGAAATGACTGCCAAATTCTTTTTCTTCAGGACAAATTACAAATAGATAGCCAAATTGTGAAAATTAGGCCATTTATACGCTATAGGTCCTTTAAAGATTTCTTTGGAAAAAAAAGAGTGTGGTACCATATATCAATATAGGCACATATTTAAAGCTATAAACCTGAATCAAAGCCGGGATTTCACCATACCTTTAAAGCGCCGCGAAAATCTACCTCTACTCCTCGGTTTTTATTCCCCCTCAATCGCCCCCCCCCCCCCCCCCCCCCTCAGCTCCGCCTCCTACTTCCACACCCTCCCACTTCCTAGTACGGTGCCTTATGTCAGCAGATCGAGGTTTGTGAACATTTCATATACATTTTGGGAAACAAGAACAATTTTACGAAAGAGAAAATTCCGTAGATTCATAATCTGGTTGTGTCAATTTTTTTTAAATAGAAAGAAGTATCGCAATTTCGATTTTTAAGGATGCATGTTTTCTTTTTCGCTTATGCAACAGAAAATTGCTCGCTTTTACTCGAAGTGCGCTTGATTTCTGAACTCTAAAAAGTCGACGTCTTTGCAATAGATGTAATTTTCAACAAATACCATTTCTCAGTAAGGAAACGAATGTACATTCTTATTCTTTTTGAGCTGGCAATATAGGCGACGGCAATAATTCTTGCAAAACGTTTGAATAAATTACTAAAACCATGCGTTTAGTTTACTAATCAAAACTCCATTAATACATACAAGCGCAGCCTTTAATTCACGCAAAAAATCAACGCACTTACTCTGTGAATACCGACTTATTGTTGAGAAAAAGCGTTCAGATAAAAGATTTGGAAGCAAAAATACAACGAAAGAGCAAAAGCTACTCTTTCAGATTCTGGTTGTTTCCCCATTCTAATTATTTTTGAATTTCAGACTGTTAACCCTGCGTGTATTTTCGGAAAGGATGAGCATTTCTCGTCCAGTGCGCGTATTTAATGCATGGAACCACACCTTATAATTAAATCAATGGGCTCTTTTATATTCGTGTCTAATGTCAAAGTCGTTTTGGCATGCCATTTATATGACCTTGTTAATTCAAAGATACACTGACAAAATCTGTAGGATAAACATGAACAAAAATGTCAAAGCATTTTTTTGACACGCATACCATTTTTATAATCTTGTTAACACTAGGATACATAAACTGTTACGGATTATAAATTAAATGCCTAGATGGAAAAAATAAGAAATTGACAAATCTACTATGCAACGGGACAAAAAAAAAAAAAAACTTTGTTAAAATATTTACCAAAATGTCCCTATAATGCCATCATAACATTTGTCATGACAAATTTGTCAAAATGACAAAATATTTGGAAATAATATCGCTAGTGATATTCGTTTGTCTCGCAATGTATGGTCAAACTAGGAATCTAAAAGATCATTTAGATTCCTAGTTTGACCATACATTGCGAGACAAACGAATATCACTAGTGATATTATTTCCGATACTATATCCGCAATGGATAATATATTTACTATGACAAAATATTTCTTTGTGAAACACCCTCCTGTTTCTTACCAGATTTTGCAATTCCCATAGACTTAATGCAGTGCCCACCAGGTTCCCACAGGCAATGGGTTAATTGCACACTACTGCATAGAAACATGGTGCCAGGATCTGCAGTAGATGTGAATGTGTTCAATTACAATGTAAACCATTAGTATTATCTTTTGATTACCTCCAACTTCTTTTCTCTGTGAAATAGACAACAAAAAAGAAATTGAATCAAAAGATTACAATCTTTTCTCCGCCCCCCATACAAGAAGTTATTCCTGACTGATCAAGTATGAGTACATAAAATGTCATATTTTTTCATTATTTTTAAATGAGTAAATCTCTAATAACCCTCCCTCAAACTCTCTCTCCTGATCCTAATTCAATACATTTTAGTTGCCGACTAAACAAGTGACTAAACAAGTGTACTTGCGAGGTTGTGCTTTTGTGTTAACATTATATTCAAGAGAGAGATTACAATTATGTACCTTAAAGGCCATCAAGCGTGGGGATGCTACACAGCGGGACGCCATTTTGAACTAGGCTAGTTTGCGCGCACTGCATTATACTGAGCTAACGTGCATTACGCACCGTGCGCAACGCATACGCAAGATGGCGCCGCGCATCTGATTTGACGAATCTGAACTACCTTTAATACTTAACAACATCTGCATCATGCATAGGCGTACCCAGGGGGGGGGGGGGGGGTTTGGGGGGTTCAACCCCCCCCCCCCCCTCCCTTTGACCAAAAAATGACTGTTTTGGGGGGTTTGAACCCCCCCCCCCTTTTCAAATTGTAACCGGTCTCGAGACCAAAATTTAGCGGTCTCGACCGTCATTTTCGATGGTCTCCGGCCTCGAAAAGTGCGAAAAACTTTGATCTTGGCCTCGAAAATGTCGAAAATTTTCTACGACTACCCTCCCCCCCCCCCCCCCCCTCCCCCGCTTACATGAATCTCAACCACTGGGTCTTGGTCTCGGTCTCGAAAATTGTGGACCGGACCTGGTCTTGGTCTCGAAAATTGTGGACCGGACCTGGTCTTGGTCTCGAAAATGTTGAAAATTCGCGGTCTCGACTGCGAAAATGTTCTACGACTACCCCCCCCCCCCCCCCCCCCCCCCTTACAGGATTCTCAACTATTGGGTCTTGGTCTCGGCTTCGAGACCAGACCTGGTCTTGGTCTCAAAAATGTTGAAAATTCGCGGTATCGGCTGCAAAAATTTTCTACGACTACCCCCCCCCCCCCCCCCCCCCCCCCCCCGCTTACAGGATTCTCAACTACTGGGTCTAACTACTAAAAAAATCCTGGGTACGCCAATGGCATCATGTAAGACGAAATGGTAATATAGCCCCTCCGCATCTACAGGGCCTAGAGAAATATATCTATATTGCATCAAGCTCCACCGAGAAGTTGTACTTGCCGTTGGCATTACATTCAAGAAGGAAAAAACAATATGTACTTGAATAAGGAACTGCGTCTGCATATGTAACAAGGAAATGGCCATATAGCCCCCTTTTATCTCTCTAGAATTGCGCCAAATGATGATCGCTTCATCGATAGAGCGTATTGACTGCATCTGTCGGTATTTGCAATATTGCCAAATTGGGCTGTTGCGCGATATCACCCCTTGACCGTGATTGACCGCCCCATTAGCCGAATGATCCCAGCTAGCCACCTGACGTCGGGCCGATGTCGAAAATTGTTGGCCGGATGTCGGCATATCGCGGTTGGCTCGAAGTTAAAATGTCCGCCAGCCCAACATCGTCACCACGTCATTTTGTGATACGTCAATTTCTGACAATGGCCCAACATCAACTCATGACATTGGACCAACATAACATTATGATGTGGGCGCGAGGTTAAAATGTCCGCTAGCCCAACATTGTCCCAACATCATTTTGTGATGTCGGGCAAATGTCAATTTCCGACAATGGCCCAATACCAAATCCTGACATAGGACAGATATCAAATTCTGATGTGGGCTCGACGTTAAAATGTCCGCCAGCCCAACATCGTCACCACGTCATGTTGTGATACGTCAATTTCTGACAATGGCCCAACATCAACTCATGACATTGGACCAACATAACATTATGATGTGGGCGCGAGGTTAAAATGTCCGCTAGCCCAACATTGTCCCAACATCATTTTGTGATGTCGGGCAAATGTCAATTTCCGACAATGGCCCAATACCAAATCCTGACATAGGACAGATATCAAATTCTGATGTGGGCTCGACGTTAAAATGTCCGCCAGCCCAACATCGTCACCACGTCATTTAGTGATACGTCAATTTCTGACAATGGCCCAACATCAACTCATGACATTGGACCAACATTACAATGTCCGCCAGCCCGACATTAGCCCAACGTTATTTTTTATTGTTGGCCCAACATCAAATCCTGACGTTCGCCCGACGTTTGAATGTCCGCTAACCCAACATTGGCCCAACGTCATTTTTTAATGCTGGACCAACATCATAATTTGACAATGGCCCAATGTCATTAATATGTCATCTGCAATAAGAGGTCGACCTAATATAGCGCCGATGTTGGGACTGGTATCAATTTAAGAGGTCGCTACCCAGCTAGCCACCTGACGTTGTGCCAACATTGGGCCAATGTAAAAAGTCGTTTTAAGACGACGTTGGGCCTACATTAAAAATCCGACGTCGCCGCGACGTAAAAATGTTCGCCAGCCCAACATCAGCGCGGCGGTTTTTTTTTTAATGCTGGCCAAACGTCATTTTGCGATTTCGACCCAACATCAATTATTCAGTCAGTGGTCAGTCATGGTTGTGAAATTAATGTCGGGACAATGTTAGTAATGAGACAAGAATAGGACATCTCAATTTTGACGTCAAACCGAAATCCTACGACGTCAGAATGGGCAGCAGTGAATCAAGTCGGCTAATAGTCATTAAGTTGATGTTGAGCCGATGTCAATGATCTGACATGAATATGACATCTCAATGATGACGTCAATGCGATATCCTGCCGATGTCAGAACTGACAGCAATGAAACAAGTCGGCAAATGATCATAAAAGTGATGTTGCGCCGATGTCAATAGTCGGACTTGAATATGCCATCTCCAATATGACGTCGGGCTAATATCGCGCCGATTTCGGAAAAGATAGCAATTAAGGAGGTCGGTAAATGGTAGTAAAATTGATATCGGTCCGATGTTATTAATTAGACATGAATGTGATAAATATATCAGGCTGATGTAAGAACTTGCAGCAATGAAACAACTCGGCAAATGGTCATTTAATTGATGTTGTGCCGAAGTCAATGATTAGACATGAATATGACATCTCAATGATGACGCCATAGCGATATCCTGTCGATGTCAGAACTGGCAGCAATGAAACAAGCCGGCAAATCGTCGCCAGTTCCGACATCGGTACAACATTGACCCAACGTCATATTTGAGCCGTCATATTTATGTATATTTAATAACATAAGCCCAACATCAATTTTGCAATCTTTGACTGACCTCTTAATTTGCTACCAGTTCCAACATCTGCGCGATATTAGCCCGACGTCATATTTGAGATCTCTTATTCATGTCGGATTAATGACATCGGCACAACATCAGTTTAATGACCATTTGCCGACTTGTTTAATTGCTGTCAGTTCTGACATCGGCAGGATATCGCTTTGGCGTCATCATAGAGATGTCATATTGAGGTCCAATTAATAACATTGGCCAGACATCAATGTCACAACCATGTACCGACCTCTTAAATTGCTACCAGATACAACATCATCACAATATCGGACTGACGTCACAGTAGAGATGCCATATTTATGTAGGAGTAATGACATCCGCCCGACATCTATTTCACAACCTTTTACCCATCTTTAAAATTTCGTAAAGTTCCGACATCTGTGCGGTATAGGCCCAAAGTCATATTTTGGATGTCATATTTATGTCTAATTAATAACTGTGACCCGACATCAATTTCACAACATTTTACCGACCCCTTAAATTTCTAACAGTTTCAACATCGGCGCGATATTAGCCCGACGTCATAATATTGGACATGTCATATTCATGTCGGAATATTGACATCGGCTGAACATCGATTGCATGACTATTTAATGATTAGTTTCATTGGTGCCATTTATGACATCGGCAGGATATCGCTTTGGCGTCATAATTGAGATGTCATATGGATGTCCAATAAAAACATTGGTCCGACATCAATGTTGCAACCATTTACCGACCTCTTTAATTGCTACCAGTTCCAACATCGGCGCGAAATTATCCCGACGTCATATTGGAGATGACATATTCATGTCAGAATATTGACGTAGGCTGAACATCGATTTCATGACTATTTGCCGACTCGTGTCATTGCTGCCAATTCTGACATCGGCGCGATATCGGCTTGACGTCATATTTGTGATGTCATATTGATGTCCAATATATAACATCCGTCCGACATCAATTCCACAACCATTTACCGACCTCTTAAAATGATATATTCCGACATCGGTACAACATTGGCCCAACGTCATATTTGAGATATCATATTCATGTTGGTTTATTGACATCGGCCCAACATTAATATTACAACCCTTTATCGAGCTCTTAAATTCGTATCAGTTTCGGCATTGGTGCGATTTTAGTGCGACGTTTTATTTGAGACGTATTTTTTTCGTCAGCTTAATGACATCGGCACGACATTCAACTACAACAATTTTCCGACTTATTTCATTTCCAAAACCTCCAACTTAAATTCGACGTTGGCGTAATGTTGGCGTCTGTTTGCCGACCGCGATCTTGCCGACAACCTGCCGACATCGGTCCGACGTCAGTTAGCTAGCTGGATACTTATAATATTTTTGTTAACTTGCTTTGAGAATCTTGAATGAATTGAATTTCGTTTGATCGATTACAAACATTAGTAATTCAAAAGTAAAAAAAGAAGTATTGCTATCGGAGAATTCATGATCGATTATAAGCGATCGTAAGTGAAATGAAAATTTTCGATTTTTGGAATTATTTATATAAAAAAATATACTTTGTCATGTCCTTGCTGCTGTATATAATTTAGAAGGATATACAGTATAAGAATATAAATAACACCTTTAAATAGTGTTATGAATATGATTTGAAGGTGGATTATTTCAGATTCAACGCTCTGCAAATACTAACCATTACAAAACATACATGCTAAGAAGAGGTGTATATATATTATACCGATTGCGACCTATGTTTGTAGGACGGTAGGATGATAGGTTTAGGAGTAGGCAATAGGTGTAGGTTTAGGAGTAGGCAATAGGTGTAGGAATAGGATATTTATAGAATTATGATTTATTTATGAATGAATGTGTGTGAAGGTTAAACAATAAGCATGGATCGGACGTGTAATCTATGCATGTTTTCCAATTTCTTTTTACGTTTTTGATGTTGGTCCTACGTTGGCCATTTGACATTGGGCCATTGTCAAATTTTGATGTTGGTCCAGCATCAGAAAATGACGTTGGGCCAATGTTGGGTTAGCGGACATTCAAACGTCGGGCGAACGTCAAGATTTGATGTTGGGCCAACAATAAAAAATAACGTTGGACTAATGTCAGGCTGGCGGACATTTTAATGTCGGGCCAACGTCAGAATTTGATGTTGACCCAACGTCAGGATTTGATATTGGGCCATTGGCGGAAATTGACGTTGGGCCAACATCACAGAATGATGTCGTGACAACGTTGGGCTAGCGGACATTTTAACCTCGAGCCGACATCATAATGTTATGTTGGTCCAATGTCATGAGTTGATGTTGGGCCATTGTCGGAAATTGACGTCATGCAAATATCACAAAATGATGTAGTGATGATGTTGGGCTGGCGGACATTTTAACGTCGAGCCCACATCAGAATTTGATATCTGTCCTATGTCAGGATTCGGTGTTGGGCCATTGTCAGAAATTGACATTTGCCCCACATCACAAAATGATGTTTGGATAATGTTGGGCTGGTGGACATTTTAACGTCGGGCCAACGTCAGAACTTGATGTTCTCTCAACGTCAGGAATCGATGTTGGGCCTACGTTAGAACTGACATTGGGCCATTGTCAATAATTGATGTTGGGCCGAAATCGCAAAATGACGTTGGACCAGCATTAAAAAAAAGACGCCGAGCTGATGTTGGGCTGGCGGACATTTTCACGTCGCGGGGACGTCGCATGTCGCATGTCGGCCCAACGTCCTCTTAAAACGAATTTTACATCGGCCCAACGTTGGCACGACGTCAGGTGGCTAGCTGGGATAAGTGTCGACTGCTCTCGCTGTCATGGCTGTTTTGTCTGGATAGCCAGATAGGGTGGAAACTCCGACACTATTAAAAACAAAACACATTGTGGGTATTGAGCAAGTGCTATATTATAATATACAATGTAAGCTTAATCTTGAAACATGCAGTGTGTAGTATATTACATTGTATTATGCTTTTTGGTCGAATAAATAATAATAATAATAATATACATCTGCATGCACTCTCCACCTTAAAGCCTCCAGCTTTATGCCTCCCTTCCTCCCCCCCCCCCCCCCCCCCAATGTCTTTATATCTTTCACTCTATCCAACTCTCTTATTTCATTACCCTTCTCATCATTCTCCTCTTTTTTCATTTATCTTCTCATTCCTCCCTCCACCCTCTCTTCCTTTCTCATTTTGTATATTCTACCTTTCTCTTTATATCTTGTTCTCTTCTCTCTCCCTCACTCCTTCTCTGCCTTCCCTCATCTCCTCTTTCCCCCACCCCTGTCCTTCTGTACCCCCTCTCTCCAGATCCCACTCACCCCTGCTCTCTCTCCTCTTCATCCTCCCCTCTCCCCTCTTTTCTATCACCCCTCCCCTCCCCATCTTTCCCCGTCCCCTATAGCCTCCCCATCTCTCCTCTTCCCCTCCTTTCATTATTCTTCCCCCTCTTCTCCATTTTTCCGGGTTCCCCATAGTCCACCTTCCCTCCCCCTATTCTCTCTCTTCTCCTCTCCTCCCCTCCCTTTTGCCCTCCCCCCCCCCCCCCCTCTTCCCCTTCCTCCCTTCGATCTCAAGTATGCTTGATAGCGACACGAGTACCTCCTCTGAATCCGCATATGAAATATGGAATTGATTAGCTAATTGCTTGCCAATGTAATAACACATTTTACATGTTGTTAGTATTGTGATATTCAGTTTCAAACGTTCTATGTATACCATGTTGCTTAATGTTCAATTATTTTGTGCGTTTTAGAGTGTGTATGTTTGTTTGTTTGGTTACAGTCCGTTATTCCGAAGGTTCGTTATTCCGAAGGTTCGTTATTCCGAAGGTTCGTTATTCCGAAGGTTCGTTGATCCGAAAATAAAATCGGGTTCGTTATTCCGAAGGTTCGTTATTCCGAAGGTTCGTTATTCCGAAGGTTCGTTGATCCGAAAAAAAAATCGGGTTCGTTATTCCGAAAATTAAATCGGGCTTGTTATAATACTATAGTTTGTGTTTTGTTTATTTAATTTACAGCCTGCATTAAGCATACCCCTCCCCCTTTCCCTCCCTTGGCCAGACCAATCAAACATTTAAGTTTATTTTATCTCTTTATATGAAATTATAGCATTAAAACAAACCCAAATTCATTTTCGGATTAACGAACCCGATTTCATTTTAGGAATAGCGAACCTTCGGAATAACGAACCCTCGGAATAACGGACCTTCGGAATAACGAACCTTCGGAATAACGAACCCGATTTCATTTTAGGAATAGCGAACCTTCGGAATAACGAACCTTCGGAATAACGAACCTTCGGAATAATGCAACAAATGTTTGGATTAACGAACCCTATTTCATTTTCGGATTAACGAACACTCAGGTATAGGAAATTTGCGTGTTCGGAATAACGAACCTTCGGAATAACGAACCGCACCCGTTTGTTTGTATATAACACGACAATAACAGATGAATCCGTATCTAAAACTGAATCGGTAATATATGTCTGACTTTGAGATGTGATCATGATCATTATTTGTCTCAAACAGATCGGTAACATAATCGGCACGGGTATCTTCGTCTCACCCAGCGGGGTCTTGCAGGGGTCGGGGGGCTCCGTCCCGATAGCCCTCTCGCTGTGGGTCGCCTGCGGCCTCTTCAACGTCTGCGGGGCGCTGACCCTCGCCGAACTCTCCGTCCTGATGCGAAAGTCCGGCGGCGACTTCACCTTCCTGCTCCAGTCGTGGGGGCCCCTGGTCGCCTTCGTCCGGCTCTGGGTCACCGTCATCATGATCGGACCCGCGGGGACGGCTGTCGGCGGCCTGGTCGTGGCCAAGTACGTCCTGACGCCCTTCATACAGTGTATCGCGCCCGCCAATGACCACGAGGTCTCCGTGCGCCTGCTGGCTGCCTGTTGCATTCGTGAGTTAGATGTTCGGTTTTTTTTTACCAGACGTGTTTGATCGCCACCCTCCCATAGATACGACCTTGGTTTTGACCCGGGCCGATGCAAATTTCATTTAATGCGAAGAGCAGAGCTCTGACAACTAAACCAGATCACCTCTTCAGAAGTTGTTTGATATACAGCGTGGCCCCAAAAAACGGAACGGGGCACTTCCCAAAATATAGTAACAAAATGATTATGTCCATCGGATAGGGTGTCTTTTCCAATGAAAGACGATATCAAGAACAGTCATTTTGGTCGTGTGGTTTTTGTTTAGAGCGCTGTGAGTGACACCATGTCAGGTTACTATTTTTGTAGATTTTTACCTAGTTAGTGCCTGATAAATCGCACTTACTGCCCGTCATAGCATCGACCATCTGATCTATGCCCATTCTCCCGGCACACAGCTGAACGCACACTAACAATGGCGCTCGTATTGCTCGTTGTTCGATATTATTTGTAGTCAAACCTGTATTAATTTTCAGATTAATAATTGATTGATTGATTGATTGATTGATTGATTGATTGATTGATTGATTAATTGTGATTGACAATTGGAGCTAATAAATAGCAATATGCTAATCGAGGTTAGCCCCAATAGTGATACATTAATTGATATTTTACTCACACATTTTTACATTTAAATTGTTGACTACGACTGAAAGTAAATGCGTCATAACTATTTTGTATAGCATGGTATTTAATGCATATAACTATAGGTACTGTTTTAATGACCGCCAATATATCAGCTAGATGGTAATATATACTTATGTTGGGTGGAAGAACGGAGAGAAGTATTATGATGACATTAATCGACAAAATACAAATTCGAGTTCACGTTTACTAGTATACGTTGAATTTACTTTAATGTATTCTTTTTTCCTTTTAGTTTTATTCGTGGCGGTAAATGGGATGAGCGTTCGCTTATCAACCAAAGTTGCCGGATTTTTCAGCGTCACGAAAGTGCTGAGCCTCCTCGTAATCATCATATCCGGTTTCTACTATTTGACGCATGGTGGGTATGATATTTATAACAAATTGTATTATTCTTTCATGTTTTCGTGTTTTCATGTTTTTTGTGTGGCTTTATATATCCCCGAGTTTTGAAAACGCAAATATTCGGGTACAAATAAAATAATTATCTCATATTTGGGGAAATCGTGCCTAACACATGTTTAATCGTTATTCGAAAAACAGTCTTGTTGCTTGTCAAAATCATCTCATTGTCATTAAGGGTGGTTCACAAGAACTTGAATTTTGTGTTAGATTTAAAGGTGAATTAAGTCCACTCGCTATGAAATAATATGACCGAGAAGAATGTATCAGCAAAAATCAGAACAAAAACGGTAGAGCAACGTACTTGTTCATATTGTATAAAAGCGTGCAAATGACGTCACGATCGCTGATAACAATGAACAACACACGCATTTCTCAAGTTCAGTACTAGAGCAGCATACACGCACTGATGCTCAAGTTTTTATTTTGAATATGACACGGACATGACTGTATTGATGATAAGTAACAAAATGTGCATGTCGAGTCTGATACTTTCTCGGCAATTATAATAGTAACTAATGACTTTCCATACTTTTTAGCTTGACTTTAATAATTCAAGCCCCCGTATGGCACTGGGGGATCAAATAACTCGGTATGAATTTATAGAATAATTTTAATTGTCATTAAGTGTTTTTTCAAACATAAAATAAACTGACCAGAAATATTGCAAATAAATGAAAATTAACAACAACAAAAGTTTTTTTTTTTTTTTTTTTTTTACTGGGAATCGAACCCGAGACCTACGGATCTTTGTGGCTCGATGGTTGAGCACCGGTCTAGCAATCCGGAGGTCTCGAGTTCGATTCCCGGCGAAACCCTTTTTTCTTTGCTTCGTTTCATTTAATTGTATTTTCGTTTTATTTTCATGCAATCGAGCATATAGGCCACACCAATCACCTCTGGAGTCATTCTGCAAAGAAGTTCGATCCAGCACTCCTGCCAACTGGGATCCTCTCGGGCATCTGGGCCACAAGTGGATGGTAAGAACAGTGGCATATAACGAAGGGGGAGGGCATTGGGTGCACGTGCCCCCCCCCCCCTCCCCCAGTATCGTAATCATACAAAACATACGCGAACAAATCCATTAAATGCAAACAAATACAAAGAATGTGCCCCCACTCTGCACATAGGAACCCATACATGCTTTAAGAACGAAGAGATCGAGAGCTGTATTGATTTTTATCCAAAAGCTGATCATTATATAAATGGTTGTCACTATTACAACATTAAATGACTATAAGCTTTATACGCAGAGTTGTATCTTATAATTATGGGGGTGCATCATATTGGGGTGCGATACATGGGGGGGGGGGGGGGGGGGGGTGGGCTGGGTAGGCTATAGGGGGCTGCAGCCTTCCCACAGTTAGTGTAGACTAGAAGCTGCTCCTCATATCCAGTAATTAACTCCTTTCCGGGCAAAATCAGCTCATGTTAGTTTGGGTGAAGTTTAACATATACGATTGTATTCGGGCTAATTATATATGCCCCCTACCCATACACCCATGACTAATTCTATAAAAAAAAAATCGTCATCACTTTATTCATATCATCATCATTATCATCGTCATCATCATCATCATCATCGTCATCGTCATCGTCGTCATCGTCATCGTCATCGTCGTCGTCGACGTCATCATTATCATCGTCATTTTCATCTTCATCATCATCGTCATTTTCATCTTCATCATCATCGTCATTTTCATCTTCATCATCGTCATTTTCATCTTCATCATCATCGTCATTATCATCGTCATTATCATCGTCATTATCATCATTATTATCATCGTCATCACCATCTTCATGACCATCATCAGTAGCAGCAGCATTAACCATCATCATCGATCAATATCACAGACGACATAATACACAAACCATAATAATTGATTGTGCACCATTGGTTAATATGCACAAGCTGATGTTATTGTTTGAAATGCGGTAGTTTTCTATAACCTGACTTATTGGTGGGTTATAACATACTTTTAACAGTTTTCATCAATTCATTCAGTACTCAAGGTTAACATTTCCAGTTTTGTAATTTTTTTATTTGTTGTACTTTTGTAATTAGCATAAACAAATAAATTTTCTAGCTAATGTTTGTATACTAACTGTTGCAGCTGTTATTGTATACCCCAATTATCATGCTTGATGTAATTCTGTATACAAGTTACCGGTAATCACCTTGGCCTATATTCATAAAACCCCGCTAGCTTCATGGTCGATTTGAAGTCACAGTGCTCGTATTCGGATCTATTGATGTGTTACTTCATGGTACACAATGGATAAGTGTGGTATGCACATTTGTATAGAAACTTGACATCATACTAAGCTTTCAATTAATTGTAAAAGAGTTAATATGATAATTCATTTATTCATGTACACATGCACACAGAACTCAGTGTGTTGCTGCAATGCAGTGTGGCTGGACGGCTGTCATGATGTCAAATTCAACCGAAATCTCTTGGAGCTATCACACTTCGCTTGTACCTTGTTGTTTCAAGGACAATGAAACCCAAGCAAAATGTTGCTTTCATAAACTTGAAGAGATTAGGAGGAATAATCTCTGAAAGTTAGAGCACAATCGGGCAAGAAACAAGAAAACTATGGCTCTTTGAAGATGTCCATTTATTCCTATTGGCAACACACTCTGATAAGTGTGTGGACTACTCCCCATATGTTTTGTACACAAATGTTCCCATTTCTACAGTTTTCTTCATAGTCGCACATTTCCATTCCCCCAACTCATGATATGCCCTGTATAAATGCATTCTACAAAACATATATTGAACTCAAACGAAGGGTAAACATGAATTTTGAGAAAATTGAACAAAATTGAAATTTTGTGTACAAAATGTATGGGGAGTAGTCCACAACTTTGCCAGTGTGCGTTGCCAATTTGAGTCGCTCGTAGAAATAAATTGCTCTTTTCAAAGAGCCATAGTTTTATTACTTCTTGACCGATTGTGCTCAAATTTTCAGGGACTATTCATCATATTTATTGGCTTATATTATGTAGTGCATACAACAATTTGTCTGGATGTCATTGTCCTTTAAGGTAGCAGAATAATGTAATGGGTTTTGATTCAAATGCCTCCCTAATCATGGAGATGATTAAGATGGAATTGAAAAGCGTTCTGGAACGTTTTCCGATTGCATTCAAAATATATGGGCAGTATATAGGTGATCAAATCTGATATCGATTTTCTTTTTTTATTCGCCACGTAATCAGTTTTTGTTTTCTATGAAACTACCACACATCATTAGTATCGTAACCTTTTTGAAGTTTATGGGTTACTTTAACATAATTATTTTACTCATACATGCTCTATTTTATCGTATTTGTCACAGGAGTATAATTACATCCGTTACGGAAGAAATCATACAGCCTGCAAGGTAAATAAACAGATATTACGGGGATCGAGTAACTATATTGACGCACGCAACCACTGACAAGGGAGTTATATAATATGTATTCATGTCATCTGATATGTCCACTGAGTAATGTGTAAACAGCTTCGGTTTAAAATGAATATCATATGGCCGAGTAATGAGCGAAATGCAACGTGCTATTTGCTAGCTCTTTGCCACTGTTTGCTCATAGTTGGAATTGATCCCCGGGATTTGTTCGCAGACTAAATTATGAAATAATTATATCAGCAAAATAAAAAAATAAATTTAAAAACCAAAGCTGGTTTCATACTTCTTTTTGTAAGAGGAAAATCACCAGGTATGGAAGAGAAGCAGGCCCCTGTGAGCCGGGGGTGCTGGGGGTACTGCAGCACCCCTGACTATTTGGAGTGTGTGGGGGGGGGGGGGGGGGGGGGGTGGGTGGGGAGGGCATAGCACCCCTGTGAACAACAACATTTGGGGTGCGGAAGCACCCCCAACTATATACCGTATATATAAATTATAAATAATATGTGTCTTCATAACGCAATGTATATTGTTATCTCTGAAAAATCTGTCGGTTCGGTGAAAATTTGGCCGACAGAATCCTATTTGTGAGGCGACGACGTATGAAATGGAATTTTTTTGACGGATCTTGGATTCGGCTTCGAAAAATCTTCACCGATACCCCCCCCCCCCCCCCCCCCTCGAAAAATGTTGACGGACACCCCCCCCCCCCACCCTCAAAAAATCTTCACCGACACCCCCTCCAAAAATTCAGCAATACCCCCTCCCCTCGAAAAATGTTGGTCGACGAAATAACGCCCCCCCCCCCCCCCCTTGAACAAATCCTGGGTATGGCACTGGCTCAGGGGCTCAGCACCCCTGTGAAAAAAAAATCGTTCCCATATGTAATATATATTATCTGTTATTATGGAGATACCTTTAAAGTAATTATTAGTCCAGTAGATATCTCTAGGGCCTAGAAATGTTCATAAGTCCAATGTTTGTTTTACTATTCATGTTCTAAATGGTTTCTAGAAAAAAATCAGCGTTGTTGCCACCTTGGCAACATTGAGCATTTTTTTTTATAAGCATTATAAAGATAATTAGCTAATTTGCATATTTCTGAAATAAGGTCAGAGGCCATTTGCTATCTAGGAATAGTGCAAACATAATGAAAACTATTCTTTTTGGGTGTTTTGGGGTAAGAAATTAATTTCCGGCACTCATTTGCATTTGCCATATGGGCAACACCCTGATATCCAAGATGGCTGCCCCTAATGTGCATATTTATGAATATTATAGGTTTTTGGTGGCAAGAGCCATTAATAAACAAAAAGTATGGGGTATTATTTTGTAATCATGTTCGACATATGTATCAAAGATTTTTCAGCTTTGTTGCCACCTTGGCAACAATCAGCAATGCATATAATTAGCATGATTAGGTTTTTCACCTAATTTGCATATTCCCAGAAATCAAGTAAAATCGTATATATTGTGAATTCTAAAGGTAAAAATGACAAGTAATACCACTTTTCCAAGGTTTTGGGGGCGACGAATCCATTTATGATACTTAAAGGTTGGCTGACAAGAAAACTACCTAAATATTGTGTTTTACTGTATCTAAGGTAGATTTTCATGAAGATTACTAATACAAACATATTTTTCGCGTCGGAAAACCCAGTAAAATAAAACAAATCAACTTTTAAATTCACTTTAGTAATCCCCGTAAAAAAATTGAGTCCGGGCGAAGAAAAGTGACGTCATCTTTGTGACGTCACATGCAGGCAATCGCAGTATAGCTCGGTCATAGACGTACACGCTGAGTGCAATACTCACGTTGACAGAGAGATATTATTTCGATTTTTGTTTTCAATATTTGCAAACATTTGTTAAAGTTTATATCATGGACGATCTACACTCAGATGTGTTGCTGCAAGCTGCTATAATTCATTTCTTAGGAATTTTCAGTTAAACCTCAATTTACAAGCAAAAACAAGTTTGTTTTACTAGCAAGTCATAGGCTCTGCATGTAAACCATGCACGTTCCTCCGTGTTGCGGTTTGCTTGAGATGTCATGATCCGGGTTGCACGTGCGCACATTCCCGCTCCGCTAGAAATAACTTTTTAGCAGCATGGAACGCCGATGCGAAAACAAGCACAAAAGTTGCATGAAATTTACCTTTTTTGCCCAACTTAAGGATTTCTTTGAAAAAAAGAGTGTGGTACATCAATATAGGCATTATTTAAAGCTATAAACCGGAATCAAAGCCGGGATTTCACAATACCTTTAATTCAACATATCACCATGGCAACCCACATAAATCCAAGATGGCCGCCTTTGGCTTTTGTTAGGAGAGAATGTTATTAGTCCGTTTGATCGCTTTTATTTAATAAATGAATTATTTTTTTACTGTTAAAACCAAACTAAATTGTGAGTCCAGTATTCTAGTTGCTTATTCCAATGATTGAAAGTCAACAAAATATCATCCCGATCTTCTATAACCAAAAGAAGGATCACATGTATCCTAGCTCGACTAATTTTGGGAGCGGCCATCTTGGATTTATCTGGGTTGCCGTGGTGATATGCTGAATTAAGTATCAAAAATGAATTTGTTGCCCCAAAAAACCTTGGAAAAGAGGTATTACTCGTCTATTTTATTTTTCGGGTTCACAATATATACGATTTTCCTTGATTTATGGGAATATGCACATTAGGTGAAAAACATAATTATGCTAATCATATGCATTGCTGATTGTTGACAAGGTGGCAACAAAGTTGATATATCTTTGATACATATGTAGAACATGGTTGAAAAATAATACCCTGTAATGTTTGCTTATTAATGGCCTGAGCCACTAAAACCCAATAATATTCATAAATATGCAAATTAGGGGCAGCTATCTTGGATTTCAGGGTGTTGCCCATACGGCACATGCAAATGAGCGCCGGAAATGGATTCCTTACCCCAAAACACCCTGAAATAATAGTTTTCATTATGTTTGTACAATTCCTTGATAGAAATTGACCTCTGACCTTATTTCACAAATATGCAAATTAGCTAATTATCTTTATAATGCTAATTAAAAAAAATCCTCAATGTTGCCGAGGTGGCAACAAGGCTGAATTTTCTCTAGAAACCATTTAGAACATGAATAGCAAAAAAAACATTGGACTTATGAATGTCTCCAGGTCTAATACACGACATATATAACCGTCTACTGGACTATATGGAGATACCTTTTAACGGGACTTAGTAACATTGTCCAAATCCTTAAAATTTAATTAGAATTCTAGCGGTTCCCTCATACCTCGTTATATTTGTATTAACAAATGGGACAGGTTTTGGTTTTCCAAATTTCCCTTTCGTTGACAAGATATTTACGATTGAAGTTTTCAGATGTCAAATTATCCTCCGGACCGCGAAAAACGTGTACAAAGTGAGTGCAATGAGTAAGTGAATATCACTTTGCATTTTTGCTCATTACTCGGCCGTATAACATCCAATTAACTTGAATTTTTCACACAACACCCAGTGGACATATCAGATAACAACAATATACTGTATCAACCACTCATCACTTTTTGCACATATCAACAAAGTTACTAGATCCTTTTAAGTTATTATGGAGAAATCTTTTGAGTTATTATTGAGATCTTACCTTTAAAGGGAAAGAAAGGTTCTTTAATTGTATGTATAGTTCAAGGATTGAATGGTAATTCCACCACGGAATTAATCTAACGTCAATGTAATTAGATGAAGGGGAAGAACATAAATTTTAGTGAAAATTCGAGAAAAAAATTACGACCACCATGAACCGTCTAGTGTACCTGCATACATCTTTTGGGGGGTCAAAATACTTAAAGGGAATCAACGCCCAAAATTATTATTCCATAAATTATATAAAAGTGATTATTTTTAAGAATCCATTCCACTAGCAACTATACAAATTTGTTTTTAAAAATTTGTTGTATTCACACTTTTAAATCATAACTACTGCGCACAAACATTCATGTGTCGATCTGCAGACAAAGGACTGGTTGTGTTGTTATTATAAGAATTTAAAGGGATGGTTGAGTATTGGTCAAACTTAAATTTAGTAACCAATACCTGCACCATTACGGTACAAACTAATAGTTATAACTCCACCATGCTCGAAAAGTATACACAATTACGAACGACAAAGTAAAACCCCCGTTATCATTCAAAAAGAGCCGTTACAACTCAAGAGTCAAATTATAACTCTAGAGAACGCTAGCGCGAAGCTTCGCGCTAGCGTTCTCTTGAGTTAGTGTCAACAGTGATAGCCGGACGTCAATCACTTTTATATAATATTTTGAAAGCAAATTTCACAACAATTAGAGCATTTGAATGGGAATGATTATTTGTTCCCATGTTTTTTTTTTCGATGATCTTTCATATGGAATTGAAATCAACCAAATCCGTTACAATTAATTTTGGGGGGCACTTCGGAAAATACCAATACTCAAGCCTCCCTTTAACCACCCCTCAAGTCCGAGACAATCAAAATAGTCTTAATTAGACCCATGATCACATCATTTAGCATGATTATGAATTTTTGAATTAAGAAGAAAAAAGAATTGTGGATAAATAATTTTCTGAACTTTTTGGTGGAATGGACTACGACATTATACTACTATTGTACTGTTAAACTAATATTTCTACTGTATATATACTATTCTCTTTATTAGGTAATCATTGTCGGGTGTTGGCTCCCTTTAACATGGTATGTCGATAATTATATTCCATGCAGAAACGTTCCCCTGAGCATCGTGATATCGATGTCGACGATCACGACCATCTACCTCCTGGTCAACGTTGCATATCTCACGCTTCTTTCGCCCGAACAAATCATGTCTTCAGAAGCGGTTGCAGCGGTGAGGCTCAAATATATTTTCTGTTTTAAAGATTGTCAGGCGTGGTGATGTAGAGGGCACTGTTCGAAATCCTATACAAATAAATACAATACTATTGTATATCACCTCGGTTCGCCATTTTGTAACGAGGCTGTTTCGGATATCACTGTTGGAGATGTTCACTATACTTAAAGGGGTAGTTTAGTTTTGGTAGAGAGGGCGCTGCACATCACAATTTTGTTGTGAGGTAATGAAAAACTGAGTATTGAAATTCGAGAGAACATGCAATTTTAATGGCAGAATAAACTTTATTTGGTCAAAATCGGTCCAGAAACGGCTGAAATATCTATTAATATATCTGATCTTATAATTATTTGGGGCCCAAATAATTAGATGATTTTTTTCAAAAAATAAAAAAAATGCTTACACTTTTGTAAACATTTTCAAAAGCGTTTTTTTTAATAATTGTTGATTTTTTTTTCTTTTACCTCTTACGAGGGACTTTATTTCAGAAAACAATATTTACATAATTATACAATTAATAAAATTATAAACTAAAAGTGTTCATATAATTGGCATATTCCTTTTATATTTCTTAATTTGTTTCGAAGGTAAGCACAATTCAAAAAGTTTTTTATTTCTATTTTAACCTCTTTCAATAATATATTGGTTTTAAAATAATTGTTTGCCTTATCATTCACAAATTCAATATAATTTCTATAAATGACAAACTCAGTAATATTAATAATAAAGTTAATACACCAATGTTCATTTGCAAAATTTTGCACACCTATTATAATAACTTTTTCATCAATACGAACTATTATTTTATACATATGAAAAATTATATTTTCTATTATTTTCCAAAGGATTTTTATCGCTTTACAACGTAATAACATGTGCAATGTTGTGTTAACACAGTTACAAACATCACATTTATTTTCATTCAATATTTTCCATTTAAATAAATTTTCTTTTTTGCTTAATTGTATTAACCGATATTTGTTTCAATTTAAATAATAAAACATCATTCCATATAAAATCTTCTGGTAATGCAAAGTAGGCTTGCCAATAAATACAATATAGTGGCTTCGTTCGTTTCATTTTTATAAGAACAGAATAAAAATGTCTTGCTTTCATAGTATTTATATCAATCGAATTTCCTGCTGATATTTCAAACAAACTCTCATTATTATTATTTTGCGGTGCTCTATCTTGGAGTTTATCTAACCAACATTTCGGAAAAGACTTTTTCAATTTAACAAAATTGAAATTATACAATAAATTACTTGCTATATTGTCTGGAAAATATCTTTTAATTCACACCATTGACCATTTCTAATTACATCTTTTACTTTAATGATGCCTAAATTAATCCATGTTTGAAAATATAACATATCATTCATACATTTTATATTACTATTATACCACAACACTTGGTTTTCTATTTCCGTGACTTGTAGCAAATCAATAAATCGTAATTTACTCCATATACAAACGAAATCCAAATAAAACGCGGGTAGCTTAAATTTATTTGCAAGTAAAACAATGTCTTTTGTATTACAATTATATTTTAATAACAATGGGAAACCCCCAATCTTACTTGTCCAATAAGAAAACAACATCTTCCATGCTCCATCCTTATCGCTTAAAAATTTTGATATCCACGATAAACGTAAAGAATTTAATTTCAAATCCATATCCACCATATTCAAACCCCCTGCTATTTCCTCATTTATAATAACACTTCTTTTAACTTTATCTATCTTAGAGTTCCATAAAAAGGAAAATATCAACCCATTCAATTCCTTTAAAATGTAATTTGGAACTGGTACAGCCGTCGAAATATATACAAATTGTGAGGCTATTAGTAATTTTATTATTGTTACTTTCCCAAAATATGCTAATCTTCTTTTTTTCCATAAATTTATAATATTTGTTATCTTTTCAAATCTTCCCGCCCAGTTTAGTCGATCAATTTCGTCGTTATTTTTACCCACAAAAACTCCCAAACATTTCACTGGTGCATCACTGCATTTAAAATTTTCTATTATTATATCATCTTTTAATACCATTATATCCGATTTATCCCAATTAACTTTTGGACCCGCATTGTCACCAAATCTATTTACTTCTTCCATAACACATCTCACTGATTCTTCCGAATCAACAAATATTACAGTATCATCAGCATACTGAACGATTTTAATTTCTTTTACAATGTGACCCACTTTAATATCATTTATCAACTCAATACCTTTTATTAAATCATTTTGCCTTATCTTTGTGGCTAACACTTCTGCAACAATAATAAATAAAAGAGCCGACAATGGACAACCTTGTCGAACTCCACGCTCAATACAAAACCTTTGCGAAAGCCATCCATAATTATGTACACGTCCACAAGAATTACTATATAATGTTTTAACCCATTTAATAAATGATAATTTAAAATTAATTTTTTTCAATGTTACTAGTAAAAAATCATGTTTCACGTTATCGAACGCTTTTCGAAAATCAAGAAACATAATTACACCACTTGTATTTGAAGTCTTACAATAATCAATAAGATCTTGAACTAATCTAACATTTTCAGTTGCAGCTCTATTATGAATCCCGACTGATCATCTGATATTATATATGAAATAATTCTTTTAACACGTTGACATAAAACAGAAGCCACGATCTTGTAATCGATATTCAGTAATGAAATTGGACGCCAGTTGTGTAAAGACGCCTTATCACCTTTTTTATATAACAAAGTAAGGATAGACTGTGACTGTGAAGGGGACAATGCTCCCTTTCTAAACCCCACATTTAAACTGTCAATGAGTATTTCCTTTATATCATGCCAAAAGCATTTATAAAACTCGACACTGAGCCCATCGCCCCCTGGAGCTTTATTACTATTCATAAATAATTGTTGATGATCTCTCTATTAAATCATTATTTCAATAAAACATCACATGCATAATTTTGTATAAAAATGGTTGAAACCAACGCCTTTTTAGAGAGCGCCCTCTTGTGTTATAATGGCTCTTTTTGAATGATAACAGGATGTTTACTTAGTCGTTTGTAATTTTGTATACATTTCGAGCATGGTGGAGTTATAACTATTAGTTTGTAGTGTCATTTTGCAGGTTTTGGTTACTAAAGTTCAGCCTTATCAAAACTGTACTACCCATTTAAAGGGATACCTGTAAAGTCTCAGATATTGCACAAAATGACATTTGAGACTTCAATCCTATATCAATATCATTGTAAAATACAATTGAAAGATTTGTGAAAGTTTGAAAGAAAACGAACACTGTTTACCTAGTGAAAAAACGAATATTGAGTTCATATCTTATCACCGAATACTGATGGCCTGCCGTAGATTTGTCGCAGTAATAATCATCCGTTTGACGATATCCGCACCCGTGTATGTTTACAGACGGTACGGAATTCATGGAATTTGCGCGCGCTCGGCTCAAAGTTCAGTGGGGTCGGGAAGGTTTCCCCCGCGCGTTGGCCGGACGTGTTCAGCTACGGCAATTGTACTTTTATCAAAAGAGTTAGCTAACGCTTTTGAAATAATGATTTTCAATGATAATTATCTTCATACTAAAGGGACATTTGCAAAAATCTAACCCTATTTTATTCTTCTCTTACCATAAGCTAAACCACACGGTAGAAGAGAAACGAGGAAGCTCCAAGTAATTTTCGTGGAGTTGGACACTTTACAGGCCTCACTTTAACATTGAGCCAGTATGTATTTCGCAACGTGCGCAGCAGCGCAAAGGCATTCGCAAGATGGCACCGCGCGTCTGATTTACGAACCTTAACCACCTGTATATACATTTCTATGCGAAGTTTGCCACTTACTTATTTAACACATTAAGGACTAGGCCAGAATTTGAATTTTGAAAGGTGTTTTAGGTTAGTGTTGTTTCATGCAATACGCGTGACTAGCCTGAAACGTGTTAATATTTCCACGCACTACACCATTAACCATTATACTACACAGTACACACTACAAATTAAAGGTTCAAATTTGCACCCTTAAGGGTGCAATACGCTGCTACACATTTTAAGTTGAAATTGTGCACCCCAAAGTGGGGTCTGCACCCTATGGGGTGCATAATTGCACCCTTCAGGGTGGTGCTATTGTAGTAGCTTTTTTGGCAAATTTACTGAACCCTAACATGCCTAATGTCGTAGTGTGTATAGCAAACTACTTCGTCCAGAGCTTGTTTGGAACTACCTGTATTGATGCAGGCCTATATTTTCGCAAGTTCGCATATAGCTGATGTACATTGAATCTCAAATGATGATATTAATTGTATCCATGATCTTCACTCTATTATAGGATTACGGCGAACTCGCTCTTGGTCACAACTGGTCTTGGACGATCTGGCTGTTTGTGGCCATGTCTGCGATGGGAGCTTTTAACAGCGGCGTCTTCAGAGGAGCCAGGTGATGATGATGATGACGATGATGATGATGATGATGATGATGATAATGATGACAATGATGATGATGTAATGATGGGATCATGATAATGATGATGACGATGGCTACGGAATCGACGACGATGATGATGATGATGAAGGTGGTGACGGCGACGACGACGACGATGATGAAGAGTAGGAGGGCGATAATGATGATGATAATGATTATCATTATCATCATCATTATCGCCCTCCTTCTCTTCATCATCTCTTTATCATAGTGATAATAGTGATGGTGATGATGATGGTGACGACTAGGACTGTGATGATGAGGCAATGACTACGGCAACGAAGATGATAATGGCGACGACTACAACGACGATGAAAGGAGGAGAACGATTATGATGATGGCGACGACTACGACGATGATGAAAGGAGGAGAACGATTATGATGATGATAATGATGATGTAGACGGTTATTAGAATCAATGATAATGATAATGGTGGTAAACTCGGTAAATGATTAGTAAATGACCTCATTAATTGTTATTAAACCTAATGACAAACTGTGCTTCAACATTAGGGGTCTACATGCAGTGGCGTACCCAGGATTTTTTCAAGGGGGGGGGGGAGGGGGGGCTATTTCCGAGACCTAGACCATTGGTTGAGAGTCGTGTAGAAATTTTTTGAAGCCGAGACCGAGTACCTTCAAAATGTTAGAGGCCGAGACCAGAATTTTTCAACATTTTCGAGGCCGAGACCACGATTCTTCACAATTTTCGAGGCCGAGACCAGGGTCCTTCAAAATTGTTGAGGCCGAGACCATTGGTAAAGGGGGGGGGGGGGGGGTTCAACCCCCCCCCCCCGGGTACGCCTATGTCTACACGTATCTTTTATAGTCTTGATAGAAATAAATAAGCATTCTAGTATATCCCCTAATGTAGTATAAATAAATGTTGTGAAATGTTTTGCTATAATCTTGGAAACACTTTTTAATTTGGTCTAAATACATTACTGATGAGAAAAAGTGATGTTTCCATTTTTTATTTTTGGTCCCAGGGTGCATTTTGGCGATTTTAAAGATAATTAGCTAATTTGCATATTTGTGAAATAAGGTCAGGGGTCATTTTCTATCTAGGTATAGTACAATATTGATAAAAAACTAGTATTCTAGGGTATTTTGGGGCAAGGATTCCATTTCCGGTGCTCGTTTGTAAGTGCTGTATGGGAAACACTCTGAAATCCAAGATGGATGCCCCTAATTTGCATATTTATGAATATTATTGATTTTCAGTGGCTGAAGCCCCTAATAAGCAATAATTCCGGATTATTATTTATCAATTATGTTCTAAGTATGTATTTAAGATATCAAAGATGAGTTGCCATCGTGGCAACCCTTAGCAATGCATATTATTTGCATAATTATGTATTTTACCTAATTTGCATATTCCCCCCAAATCGAGTATATTGGGAACCCGGCAAGTAAAAAAGACAAGTAATACCACTTTTCCAAGGTTTGGGGGGCAGCAGATCCATTTTTGATACTTATTTACCTGTATCACCATGGCATCCATCTCAAATCTTACAAACGAGCACCGGAAATGGAATCCTTGCCTCAAAATACCCTAGAATACTAGTTTTTATCAATATTGTACTATTCCTAGATAGAAAATGACCCCTGACCTTATTTCACAAATATGCAAATTAGCTAATTATCTTTAAAATCGCCAAAATGCACCCTGGGACCCCAAAAAAAAATGGAAACATCACTTGTTCTCATCAGTAATGTACTGTTTCCAAGATTATAGCAAAAAAAAATTGATGCCTTACATAACCTGATAGACTATTCGGTGAATGACTGAGTTAAATGGATAGTTGAGTTTTGGTAGAGAGGGCGCTACACAAAATATTTTTTTGTGTGAGAATGAAAAACTGAGTGTCAAATTTGAAAGAGCATACAATTTTAATGGCAGAACAAACTTTATTTGATCAAAATCGGTTCAGAAACGGCTGAAATATCCATAAACATAACCATTTGTAATAAATGTGGGGCCCCACAAGTATTCAATAATTTTGAACCAGCTGTTAAAATTCGTTTTAAAATGCTTCCTCTTTTCAACAAATTTCAAAAGAGGTTTTTAGATAGTTGTTGATTATCTCTCTATCTAATCACTATTTCAACAAAACAACACATGCACAATATTTTATTTAAAATGGTTTAAACAAATGCATTTTTTGAAAGCGCCCTCTTTAGTTTAAACAGCTCTTTTTTAATGATAACAGGCTTTTTACTTAGTTGTTTGTAATGTTTGTATTCCTTTTGAGCATGGTGGAGTTATAATTATTAGTTTGTAATGTACTGGTGCAGGTTTTGATTACTAAAATTCAGTTTGACTAAAACTGTACTCTCTCTACCAGAACTCAACTATCCCTTTAATAATTATTACATCGCTGCAGGATTGTGTTTGCGGCGGCGCGTGAGGGCCACCTGCCCGAGATCTTGTCCATGGTTTCGATCAGAAGGCGTACCCCGCTTCCCGCCCTCACCCTCGTCATCCTTTCCTTCATCTACCTTATCGAGGCCGACGTCATTGTCCTTATCAGTTACCTGGGCTTCATCGATGTCGTCTTTGAGACCTTTACCATCGCAATCGTACCGTACTACCGATGGAAGTATCCGGATATGCATAGGCCTTACAAAGTAAGACAAACATTAAGTGATCAATCTTTATAAGGGAACAGGTTGAAGTATAGATACGAATATTGTTGCCAATTTCGTAATGCAGTAGCTTAAATACATGTGGGGGGGGGGGGGGGCACTGACGTACTGGTGGGGGCTTAGATTAAATCATGGCTTATTTGTAATTTGACTAAACAGTGATTAAAAAAGGTATTTCTTGAGACATAATAAATCAGATTTTAATTCATGTCAAGTCAAATTTCCTTCCTAATAAGCATGCACCAGATTGCATAATTTCAAGTACAAATTTGCAAAATCTCCCTTACCGTGCAAGGGCGGACACCCCCTCCCATCAAACACTACTCCCTCTCGGTCACCTTCGCTCCCTCAGGAATTGGTATTGTCTATATACGTTTGTTATACCATGAACCTTCTACTTGTTGTAACATAAATAATGTGGCGTTTGGTGCAATGTTTGAACTGTATTTTTTAAGGTCCATATTGTGTAATACTATTTTTTCTTCACGAAACAAATATATTGTTTCCAGTCGATAGAATCATAACGCACTTACCCACATAACGTATGTGGCGTAAATTCCAAATTTCCTTCCTAGGTACGCACCAGATTACACAGTTGTAAGTCCCAACATGCAAAGGCTCCCTACCGTGGGAGGGGGGACACCCCGCTCCCATACCTTCCCCCGGCTCAGTCGCTTCGTTCCCTCGCAAAGTCCCATATTCACCGCTTGCTCAAAGTTGGCAGCCCTGCCAATTACGCTACACGAACATTGTGGTGATGTGGATTTTTGTTTGCCCCCCCCCCCCCAAAAAAAAAGAGAAATGTTTTGGCTTATTACTCCACTGTGGGGGGGGGGGGGGGGTGGCGCACGTGCCCCCTACGAACAAAATATAAATTTTTGTTTCCAGTCGGTAGAATCATGACGCACTTACTACCCACATAACGTATGTGGCGTCAATTCCAAATTTCCTTCCTAGGTACGCACCAGATTGCACAGTTTTAAGTCCCAAAATGCAAAAGCTCCCTACCGTGAGAGGGGGGACACCCCGCTCCCATAACATCCCCCGGCTCAGTCGCTTCGCTCCCTCGCAAAGTCCCATATTCACCGCTTGCTCAAAGTTGGCAACCCTGCCAATTACGCTATACGAACATTGTGGTGATGTGGGTTTTTTTGCCCCCCCCCCCCCCCCCTGTTTGAACTGAATATATCACTTTGCAAATATTATTTTGGGGGTGTATTTTTGTTTTTCTTCATGAATCAATCATAACCTCTTCCGGTTAAGAATCATGACGATGATGACGCACTAACGCACATTATAGTACATGTCGTCAAGTCAGAATTTCCTTTCCAGGTATGCACCAGATTGCACAGTTTCAAGTCCAAAAATGCAAAAGCTCCCTACCGTGGGAGGGGGGACACCCTCCCCCCGCTCAGTCGCTTCGCTCCTTCGGGCTTTGTCGCTTCGCTCCCTCGCAATATCCGGTGGTGATGCGGATTTTGTTTAGCCCCCAACATTTTGTTGCTCATTACGCCACTGGTCTTGCTGAAGAACTAATGCAGTGGGCACACATCAAGGTTCGAACTCTCACTGATAATTGGACATTGTTGGACAGCGCACACTCTACCGATCTTGCCGCACCACGTCCAAATTACAATAAAACATGTAATATAATGAATATGAATCTGGAATTATTTTGTGTTCGAAACCTATATAGGTTCCGCTGGTCATCGCCATCATATACCTGCTCACTCTCCTGTTCATCGCAGTAATGTCCATCTACGCTGACCCGGTCAGAAAGTCAATTGGTCTGGCGATAGCCTTTGTCGCCGTCCCGGTCTACTTCGCCTTGGTACATCCCAAGTACAGGTTTAAGTGCTTGAATGGGATTTCAGGTAAATATTCAAATTACAACATAAAACACATTATGCCCGGCGCAGACAGAGCCGACTCGACCCGATCCGACTGGTTTTCAGCCTGATTATCTCAGTATGCGCTGCCTCAGGACTCCGGTTTTTCCAGTCAAGTGCCAGTTGGAGGTCATTCGAGGCCTATTCAACATGTTGGATCGGCTCCGACTGAGCGAAACTGACTCTAGCCTGACTGAAAACCAGTCGGATCGGGTCGAGTCGGCTCTGTCTGCGCCGGGCTTAAGATAATCCATTGCAGATTATTTTTCTTTTATTTATTTATTTATTTGTTGTATTTTCCATATCCATATCCAATAGACAAATAATAAATTATAACGAAACAGCGTAAATAAACGTGACAATGTTGTAATGGCATGTAAACAAGAAATAAATGTATCGCACACAAGTATGTCACAATGTGACACATCTGGCGCTTTTTTACCCAGGCATTTTATTGCGCACTTTCTCAACAACTCTGGGAGCATAATGGTGCAAGACTTATTAAAGCCCGACCATGGTACCCATTTAAATACACGGGTAGAGATCAGCAGTTAATTGCAGATTAAATAAAAATGCTGAAATATGATGCTGAAAATATTAAATTCCCCGCAAAATCATATCTGATTCTTTTAAGATATGGCAAGAGCATCCGAGATTTGGGCAAAATCATATCATTTCCGGGCAACTGAGACTTTTCTTACAATTATTATTATCTTGCTTTGTGTTTTTTGTTATCGTATGCAGGAAGGACGACGAGGTTTCTTCAAAAGGTCATGTTTTGTGTGCATCAGGAGGAGAAGACTTTCTAATCGGCCTACACATCAATTCGATGCCTGCATCTACGAAGAATGGATGGATGGAAGGATGTGTGAATGGATTGATTGATGGATGAATGGGTGAACAGAGATGGATGGATGGAGAGATGGATGGATGGATGGATGGATGGAGAGATGAATGGATGGCCTCTTCAGGCCAAAAACTGGACCGAGACGAAAGTCGTGTCAGCGGGGGGGGGGGGGGGGGGGGGGGGGGGTCATCACCAATACTGATCGTTGCCCGAGACCACTGGTTTAGATGGCCGAGACCGATACAATCTGGACCTTTCTGAATTTGTTCAGCGTATATAATATATACACACCCATCGCACCCCCATGGCTACGGGGCTACTCTTTTTCAAAGTAAGGGAATATTTGTGTCAACAGTGGATTATCCATTTATTGAAATACAGACGGGGCGCCATTGCATGCCCCCTCTCGAATTGGGAGTTAATTTGTATTTATTATTGTTATTATCTTTACGGGGTGTGAAAATATAATTGAAAGGTTACCAATTATTATGTCGCTGATCTACATGCTGTCATCTCTTATCGATTTTCTAAAGCTATTTTATAGGGAAATAATTGTTTTAAAAGACTTTTTATTTGGTTTTATGTGATATTGATTACACAGTCTGTTTAGCATGTTTAGGCTACGATAGTTGTTTGAGGCCTATTTCATTTTTTTTCTTCACATCAATGCATGGAAGCAGATGTTATCATTCATTCCGGATATCTCCTTTATATGTTTGTATACATTTTTGAATAGTCAGGTATATTATATACAATACATGATGTGTAGACAGACAATGTGTGATTCATTTAACGTTAATATTTTACATAGCCGGTACATAGTAGCGAAGCTTGTTCTGACTAAATGGGGAGGGGGGAGGGGGGGGGCACGCAAATTATTGGAGGCACACCTTATGTATTTCTTTATTTTTGCATACAAATTCCGCCTTATGTTTTATATTGTTCTTGTCAAATTATTAGTGGCGAACACGTGCCCCCCCCCCCCCCCCCAAGTGCCCCGTGCCCCCCCCCCCCCCCCCCCCACCCGTAGCTACGACACTGCACTGGTACACATACATATTATATAATGTTACTATGTTTATTGTAATGTATTATTATAATGTTTAGTATGATGTTATCATAATAGTCGACCTGACAACACTTAAAGGGATTGTACAGTTTTAGTCAAACTAAATTTAAGTAACCAAATTGTGCATGTGTTGTTTTGTTGAAATAATGATTAAATAGAGAGATCATCAACAACTATTTTAATTAATCTATTTTGTAAAATGTTGAGTGTAAGCTTTTCATTTTGTTTTTTCTTTAATTATCGGATATTATTGATTGATATTTCAGCTGTTTCTGAACCGATTTTGATCAAATAAAGTTTATTCTGTCATTAAAATTTAATGCTCTTTCAAATTTGACATTCAGTTTGTCATTATCTCGATCAGCCCCCTCTATACCAAAACTGAACTACTCCTTTAATATATGGCTCATTTTGCAACTTGTAAACTTTTACGTTAATTTTGATATTGTAATGCATAAGTGCTGCTTGCCAACATTTAAAGCGATTATTAGGCATTTGCAATTAATATATGTGTATTATATACTTTTTACTGTGGTTTTTGTTTGCAGTCAATTATATCTTCGTATTATGTACTGTAAAAATAATTTTGCAATCATTTATATATTTCGACTATGAATATATACTTTACAAGTTCTTGATTTGTTTGTTTAATTAGAACTTTGAAGCTTTTAATAATTAGTATTAATCTATTCTGTTCTTGACAATTCTTTTGCACAAACTTCTTCTTTTCGAAGTGAAAAGAACATTATGCTGCAATATAATTGTATTTATGAATTTATCAGTATAGTTTTATCAGTCAAATTCGTCAGAACAGCAAACAAACTAGCGATTCACTCATTCAATTTAGCACGAAATTGACTGACGATTGGGATCATTATTTTGATTAAATGAAAGGATCGTTCAAGTTCTCTTTTCGAGCATGCGAACGCAAAATCCTGTCAAACAGAGTTTTAAAAATTGCATTGAATTCAGCGTTTAGGCATTCAAATTCGGATATTATTATTAAGCATTCAATTCGGTTCGAAAAACATGAAGTCTGTCTTGTTCGTCTGCTATTTGGTTCTGTTAATTCATCATTTAAAAATAAAATATATATTTGCATGTGTGTATCTTGCATCATGTAGGCCTATACTCATAATTATATACATGTGCATGTTAAAACAAATTCAAATTAATCTTTCTATACAAACAACAATTGTAGCAACTGCCACTTAACAGTAAAATGTCTTTCCATTCCAGATAGACATAACATAAATTTCTCATCTTTATAATATTGTCAAACTTTCTTTTTGAACGTATCAAAAAGTAGAACTATATTATTCAATTTACAAATAAACATCTGTTTTTTAATTAAAATACAAATACAATTAAGAGCATCATTTCTATTATCTTCAAAGCCAAAAGTTATATTTTGTAAAGAGAACAAAATTCTAACTTGAGTTCTTTCATAAATCCAATTTGAAGTTCCATTCCAAATCTTTCTACTAATCTCACATTCATAAAATAAATGTATTATATCTTCTAGTTTTTTTATTACAACATGAACATTTTTCATTGTTTACAATTTCATCCTAAATAGTTGTTTATTTAAAAATAAAATTATATTTAAAATCTTATACTGAAAGTATTTCAAACTAATAACTGGAGTAAAACGAAATATCATAACGTTATACTTTTATATTAATACAGATTGTAATTTATAATTCAAATATCGTTCCCACTTTAACTTAGACAAACAGTTTGTCCAAAAAGAACTATATAAATGTATCTACATCCCTTTTTCATGAATAAGTGTTTTAATATGGGAATGAATTAAAGGTTCTTCCAAATTTATTTGACATGTTTTGTAATATTCATTATATTTGCACTTTATTACTTGACAAACTGAATGACAAGACAAATACGTAATCTTCAAATTAAACTTCTCCTCACATTGTTTATGAGACAATAAGTTTCCATTATTATCCATCAAATCATTAATGAATATAATACCTTTTTCATACCAGGATTTAAAAAGAATAGACTCATTGCCAATTTGAATTGAGCTATTCATCCATAGAGATTCAGATAACCAATTAGTCTCACACTCTTTAACTAACAATGCCATGCTCTCAAAAACTTCTTTCCAAAATGGATTGCCAGTTTCATGCGATAATTTCAAAAAATAATTATCACCAAACCAATCATAAATGGTTTTTTTTTGTAAGAATGACTGCATTAAATGACCAACATTTGTACACATATTCAAAATAATTGTTCTAACCCATGTTAGCTTTAGAGCTTTACTAAAACAGTCTACGTCAACCATTTTTAAGCCACCTTTTCATATGAAATAACCACTTGTTTTCTATTTGTTTTATCAGGCTTATTCTTCCATATAAACTTTAAAAGATGTATTTTTATGTTTTTCATTAATTCAACAGATGGGTTTGGAATTGACATAAACAAATTATTAAATTGTGGTAATAATAATAATGACTTAACAATTGTTATTCTCCCTAAAACATTAATGTTTCGTTTAATCCAAGAAATCATTTGTCGTTTCACTTTATCAAATATTCTATCATAACTATATCTGGCACTTTGCAAATATCAACATGAAAGTCTGTTCCAAGATATCTAAAATAATCATTATAAACAAACTCTATATTTTGATCCTTCTAATTTTATTTCATTATTTTCTTTTGAAGCCCCTATCCAAATTGCTTTTGTTTTTTGTATTAAAAAAAAATTATTTGAATAATTATGCAGAAGTGCAGCAATCGAGTGCTTATTAACGAATTGTATTGCTCTTAAAGTGAAAATGATTAGCACTTGAACAAAAATCACTCTAATAATTATAAAACGAAATTGACTGCTAATTGCCGAACTTTTTAGTTTCATTCATAAATCAGCTTTTAACACAAGAGGGCGCCCTCCAGACACCTTAAGCATCAATCATTTTGTAATCGAATTATGAGAATGAGATGTTTGATTAATATTATACTTCAATAGAGAGATTATCAATAACAATTTTTAAAACTTTTTTTGTATATTTTTAAAAAAGTGTAGAATTTGTAGATCTTAGTTCGTCCCCAACCTTGATTCCAATCGGATAAATCAGCCGTTTCTGAACCAATTTCTATCAAACAAAGTTGATTCCGTCTGTAAAAGTGTATACTCTTTCAAATACTACACGTATTTTTGTAATTACCGTACCTATTATTATTGATTTTATTATCTATATTTATTTTAAATAAAGTAAATACGTAAATGTCTTCGACAGAAACATCTTTCACCATCTGTATAAGCTGTTAACAAAATATGTCGTTCATAGTACATTTCAAAAAGTCGTGATACATGTATAAAATTGTATTCCTTACAATGACATTTGTCACATCCGCCTTACAGATTTTCTGTATAAATAATTTTCTTTTTTTACAGCAATTAAATTTTACATTACTTCAAAGTTAAATCGTTTCAATCTGTTTTCCTTAATATCAATACTATTCCGTTTGTAATACCTGTTTCAAATCAACATTAAAGTCCCGTTCATATATCCAGTTAGACGGGCTTTCGTTTACATTTCCCCTTTTCAGCAATGCAACATAAAATAATTTACTCGATAAACTTTCAATGGTTCTTTCTTTCCCATTTATCATAACTGTGGTTATTTCTAAACAAATAGGTTCTTTTAAATTGTTCATCCACTGTTTTGGTATTGTTTTTTGTAATATAAAATATTCGAACATAACAATAACTTTTATGTTTTATCATGAATTTTGTTACAAAAATTTGCATTACAAATTTGATATTTTTCACAAAAGTAATGCCGCTTGAGAACCAATCCTTTACAAAAATGGTTGTTTTTTATACTACATATCTATTATACCATATTATAACCAGTTTATCTGAATCAATACTATTTATACAATATCCACTTTTCATATTCAAGACAACCAATGTTTTCATAATTTCGAAATAAAATTCTGTTCTTCCCCAACACAATATTTACCATATCATAATCAATACAACAATTTAAAGGGGTAGTACAGTTTCGGCAAGGCTGAGCTTAAGTAACCAAAACCTGCACAATAACATTACAAACTAATAGTTATAACTATGCTCAAAAGATATAGAAAATTACAAACGACTAAGTAAAAAGCATATTATCATTCAAAAAGAGCCAATATAACACAAGAGGGCGCTATCTAAAAATGCATTGGTTTCAACCATTTTTCATGCAAAATTATGCATGTGATGTTTTGTTGAAATAATGATTAAATAGAGAGATCATCAACAACTATTTAAAAACCTCTTTTGAATTTTTTTTTGAAATAGTGTATATATAAGCATTTAAAAATATTTTTTTAAATCATCGAATAAATCTGGGCCCCAGATTTATTCCGATCGAATATATTTATTGATATTTCAGCCATTTCTGAACCAACTTTGATCAAATAAAGTTTATTCTCTCATTAAAATTGTATGCTCTTTCAAATTTGACACCCAGTTTTTCATTATCTCACAAACAAATTATTTTGTGCAGCGCCCTCTATACCAAAACTGAACTACCCCTTTAAAGTAATTTTAGCCCTCCAAGTGACTGAAAAACTGAGTGTCGAATTTGAAAGAACATGCAATTTTAATGGCAAAATAAACTTTATTTGGTCAAAATCTGTTCAGAAATGGCTGAAATACCAATAAATATATCCAATCGTAATAAATTTGGGCCCCAAATTTATTCGATGATTTAAAAAAAAAAAAAAAAAATGCTTACATTTTTTCAAACATTTTCAAAAGCGGTTTTTAAATAGTTGTTGATGATCTCTCTATTTAATCATTATTTCAATAAAACATCACATGCATAATTTTGTATAAAAAATTGTTGAAACCAATGCCTTTTTAGAGAGCGCCCTCTTTTTTTAATGGCTCTTTTTGAATGATAACAGGCTTTTTACTTAGTCGTTTGTAATTTTGTATAACTTTCGAGCATGGTGGAGTTATAACTATTAGTTTGTAATGTTACTGTGCAGGTTTTGGTTACTAAAGCTCAGCCTTACATGAATTATTTCTATAAAGACTACAATTTCATAATACGTATATCACATGTTTGTGTACTAATCAAACATTATGCAAATTTTGCCAATTTACATAGATAAAGTACGTTTCTTTTAATGATTCTTCTTAGTTTGTTCCAAGGATGAGTACAAAATTTATTCAGACATCCATACAATTGTTAAAACAGACACATCTCACATGTTTGTACCATGAATAGTTTAAAAGTAAGACAAAATATACAAAATTCCTGTCAACGGCCATATTGGATATGAGGGACTAGATGGCCACCAAAGGTTAAAATAATCTGCTAGATTGATCCACTAGCCTTGATATACCCTGGGTTATCTATTTTCAAATGTTATTCTCTCAAATATCTCAATAAAGCACAATTTTCATAGAATATCCCCTTCCCATGAATACATTTCCATAAATTATGGAAATTATGGATAATTTGCATAGATACAGAGTGTCTCTTTGGGTGAATTTTCTTCTTTTGATCCAAGGAATATGATCTCTCAAATATATCAATAAATACACCATTTTTACAGATATCCCATTCCCATGAATAAATTTGCATAAATTATGGAAATTAGGCCTAATTTGCATAGATACAGAGTGTCTCTTTGGATGAATTTTCTTCTTTTGATCCGAGGAATATGTTCTGTCAAATATCTTAATAAAAACACTATTGACTAGATATCCCATAAAAACCCATTCCCATGAATACATTTGCATAAATTATGGAAATTAGGCCTTATTTGCATAGATACAGAGTGTCTTTTTGAATGAATTTTCTTCTTTTGATCCAAGGAATATGTTCTCTTTCAACTATGTCAATAAACACACCAATTTCATGGAATATCCCATTTCCATGAATAAATTTGCATACATTATGGAAATTAGGCCAAATTTGCATAGATACAGAGTGTCTCTTTGGATGTAATTTCTTCTTTTGATCCAAGGAGTATGTATGCCAAGTAAAACAATCGTACCCCAAAATGCAGTCACGGACCCCTTAACCACCCTACTATATTGTTTACAATATTTTGTATTTGCTCTTTAGTGTTCATCTTTAAGAAGATTATTATTTAGTTTCCAATACCCAGGACCGTTACATATGTTCCTAACATCAATTTAATAAAAAGTAGACTGATCGTATATCTGGTACTACTGTACACCAATAATCGAGGCGTGCTGCAACATAAATTACTCCAAGTAATCTTTTTTCCTAGGTTTCTTATTCGGAAAGTTAGAATTCGGGCAAAATACCCAAGTCCCCTGGCGAAAATGTGCCCTTATGCAGATGATTTCACGTATATTCTAACGAGGTGTTATATTCTAGTCGATATATCCACGGCTATTTACTCCCCGTCTCCCGGGCGAAATGTCTCTCTCTCAGCTCTATAGAACTCTATGAACATACGATCGTAGAGAGCGCCCTGCCACGTGAATCAGACGGATTATCAGAGCGCTCTGACGTGAATCTATCGAGCGTTCGTGTGTGGGCGGGAGACAGCACCATCGTATTTAGAGCTGTTATGTAGATCAGTTGAAAGATAATTATGATATGTCCCTGATTATGCTGAACGGTGTTATTGTTAAACTTGTTTGGTGTCATACCGTCAGACATGCAAGGCGAACAAACTTATTCTCAAACATGTCAAAGGGATGCATACTTTGGTTTAATTGATAAAACAGATTACCAGGACGATGGCGCGTTCGCATGATGACGGCGACGAGACTACAGCCTTCATCGGATTTGATCAGGAGGTGGTGACCGACGACTTCACGGATGACGATGACGATGACGATCACGGTGGGGACCAATCATTAGTTGTAATTCCTCGGCATCTTGGTCTCAGACAATGCGTCTGGCATTTGGTAAGTTGTTGCTGTCGTTGTCGTTGACGATGTTGTATTCACTAGCAATAATAAATAATTATACTGGGGCTCCGCCCGTGCAGACTTTACTTGACCTTGACATATACCGGTCAGACGACCTCTTCCTACGAAGGCGGTCATCATCTGCACTATGCGCACTCGATGTCCAGATGTCCATAATTCGAATGATTCCGTACAATAATTCGTATCATGCTTAGCATTATCGTATACATATTATCTATTAGAAATATAACTATGATATCAAGTTTTTTTTATTAGATTATACAACCGAACATAATGTCGATCGATGGCCCGCCTACCATCAGCCCATGTGCATGTCTCCACTTCCGAATCGATGTTATTTTGTTGACTCATAATACTCTTAAAAGGACTTTAAGTAACATTGTCCAAATCCTCAAAATAAAATTTTAATTCTAGCGGTTCCATCATACCTTGTTGTATTCGTATTAACAATAAAATCATGGGACCGGTTTCGGTTTTTCAAATTTCCCTTTCGTTACAAAGATATGTACGATTGAAGTATTCAGATAAGAAAAACTCCCTCGGAGTTTTTCTTACCGTGTACAAATTGAGTGCAGTGAGTCAGTGAATATCACTTTGCATTTTCGCTCATTACTTGGCCATGCAATGTCCATTTGACTTGACATTTTCACACAATACCCTGTGGACATATGAGATAACAACAATATACATTGCATCAACCCTTCATCACTTTTTGCACATGTCAACAAAGTTACTAGATCCCTTTAACCCCTTTCCTCTGTCCACCTCTCCCAACCCCTTCTCACCCTTTATTAACCCCTACACTTCCTCCTCTCCCCCTTTTCTCATTTTCTCTCTTTGTCCCTCCCGATCTCGCCCTTTTTCTCGCCTTATTATATATGTAACAAAAACGTTCTTTATAATACACTGTTGCCCATAATGTTGGAATCATTTTTTTTCAGCCAATTTCCATTCCCCCCCCCCCCCCTATTTTTACGCACTAGGAATAATTTTAGACTAAGTAATTATGATTGGATAATGTGTCCACACACAACAAAGGTACAATTAATCGTCGCATAAATTTGCATTAAAGTCTTTTGATTGGAGCTATGAAAGGCAACACCTTTGCGCTTGTTCTTTTTCCCTCTCCAATGCTTATGTCCAACCAGTCATCGTTATCATGGCACATATCTCAGAGTTGGTTGTAAATATTTCAACCAAAATGTGCACATAGGCTCTCTAGGCTATACCCCGTCCGATGCTTAACGCCAAATGATGTTTGTGCTCCACCAGGGAGGGGTATCAACAAGCAATGTCGCTTATTTCGTTTGGACATCGCAGGGTACGGTCTGTAAAATCCTCAAACGTCATCGAGAGGAGAGTCAATTGAGGCCATGGAAATCTGTAGGACGACCACGATGGACAACCAGGATAGATGGTACCATATTGCTTAACCTGTATGCTGTAGAAACCGTACATTCCAAGGGTGCAGAAGATACTACGGTATCAACGTCTTCCGCCAAACTGTACATCGAAGATTGATCTAACATGGTCACCGAGCAAGACGAACTACCAAGTGTCTACTCCTAACCATGATTCAGCACACAGAGTTGCCGGACGTCGATGCACTAGGGAGAACAGAATATTGCAGCTTGGACACTAGTGACATGACCTCTTAATGGATAAGGAATCAGTGCACCCTTGACCAAACAGATGATAGACAAAGGGTTCGTCGATTACGTGGCGAGAATCTCCCAGATTATTGCAGCATTCACAAAACGACTTGAGGTGGTGGCGGCTCAATGGTGGTATGGGCAGGTATTCACTATGGCTGAAAAACGCCACTGGTGGTGCCAGGTGGAAACGTCGACGACATAGTGCACCGGGCATGCTGGGACATTCTAGTAAACTACTCCCTCCCACACGCAAGAAGGTCCGACGGAAACCATTTCCGGCTGCAAGACGACAACACTACACTGTAAAAAATATCTGTATTTTTACAGGAAAAAAAATACAGAATTGTTTTGTTTTAACTAAATACAGCAATTCTGATGTAGTTTTTACACTTATCCAGTAAAATTACTTCATTCTTAATTGTGAGACTGAGTTACATCAGAAACTTGTCATTTTAAGGCAAAAAAGGATTATTTATACAGTTTTCGTGTAATCTTACAGTTTTTATGTTTTACCTTAATGTATTTTTACAGATGGCTGTATTCCAACAACGATTTCTTAAATTGAATGCATATGATGTAGTTTTACTTTGACGTGACTTAATTTTAATACAGAAACTGAGATTCTTTTACAAACTTCCGTTTTTATTTGTCGTTTTGATAGAATAGAAATTTACATTTCATGTAATTTATTGCACATAAATAATAAGTAGCATTTTTTACAGAATTCCGTATTCCAACGATGCTGTCTTAATTGATTTGAATAGAAATGTTGTACTCATATACTAAATGAGACTGAATGTTGACGCATTTTCTGTCTTAACTCTTTACCAGCATTGATATATTGATATATATATATATAGCTTTAGGGATGACTTCAGTTATTATTATTATTTACATTATTTTTACTGGATATTTTTAGTTTTTTTTCTAAACATTGTACTGTCCAAATATTTGAGTCTGACGAAATGAAAGGTAATGTTCAAACTTTTATGTGGGAATTTTCTTTTACCAAAGTGGACTTTATATGAGGGGGGGGGGGAGGGGGAGGGGTGCAGTGCCTTATTAGCAGAGGGATAGTGTAGTTTGGATTCTTACTCCAGAACCATCTATATGCAAAAAAAAGTGTTGGTTTTGTATCCACCCCCAGCGCCAGTACTGTATCATAAGTGACCTTTTTGTGTAGAGTATATTGATTTCCTTTGACTAATTTCTGTTTGATCACAGTTTTTCAGACGGAATTGTATATATGCAGTTAGACCTCATGACACAAATGTTACTCGATGTTGATTGGCTCACATGCAAGGACGAATAGACCATGTTTTCGGGGTTCTTTAATATTTGTTCTTCTTATAACAATTCCAAGGCAGGTTTTCTGACAAAACACTACTCTGTATGTTGGCATTGCTGTTGAAGTGTGCCTAAATTAATATCTTTTCAAGAAAGTCAGAAAATAAAAGCGAGTTTATCTGACTTCTTAAATTCTATTATAAGCAGTTTACTTTTTGTTCTTCCTATGTATCCTTTCATGAAAATTGCAAATATCATTAAATGTGTGTTCATTGTTTTTCAACACATTTGCAAATGATGAATTCAGCTGTTCATGTAGTGGGCTTTTTTGTTTTCTTTAAAAAAAATTACATTTCAAGATCTTTTAAGAACATAATCAACCATTCTTAAAAATACATTCATGAGTACATTTATACAAGAAAATCTACCTGTACATTTACATTAAAACGTGTTTTAACAACGCATCAATAAATTCAGATACATAAATCTATATAAATTTAGATTTTGGCAGTTATTTGATCTTTTACAACATCACATTTGTTAAACGTACACTGTAAAAAATAATTGTAAAATTACAGGTTTTTGCCCTTAAAATTACAACTTTTCACTGTTTTATCAATCGTACAGAAATTTTCCTGTCAAAAAGCGACAATTTATTTTATAAAAACAAAACAAATCCTGTAGACATAGGCCTAAGCTAACAACACAGGCAGTTTATTTTACTACCTAGGTCTGTAAGAAGAAACAAACAGGTAAACCTGTTAAAAAACATAGTTTCTTGTAGACATAAATTCGAATATACCGTTAAAGGGTACCACCACCCAAAAATAACTTTCTTATTATAGAAAGGTACCATCTTTAGTATTCCATTCCTTCAACAAGTTCACAAAAATATGTTTTCAGAAAAAAATATATAATTGGAAAACGCATCACCATTCTCAACCATGCGTTCATGCGGTCTGATTTGCGTAGACTATATGCTTGCAGAGCCAGAGCGCACTGTGCAGAGCGAATGATTCATCCGGGAATCTATTGACGTACGCGTGAAAGCATTGGCGCACTCGCAAATGCTTGGCCCGTATGGAACCAGGAAATAGCAGTGGTTCCGTAAGTGGTGGAAATTAATTGCTTTGTTTATGAATTACACAACCCTTTGCAAAATGTTGGGTATCTATTTGATATCACAAAACGGTACCAAAACATATAATAATGTGTTTCCTTTGCCTGGTGATCCCCTTTAAACCACAGCATTTATTGTAATTTGTAACAGGTTCATGAATATTCATGAGCAAGTTTGAGCTTTTGCAAAATGAACAAAAAATCTGTTCATAATCCCGTTATTTTGTAAAATGATTATCGAAATTCATTTTTGATTTAGAATAGTATAATTAATTATCAGTGGACTCTTGAAAACCACTTTTGGGTGGAAATTCATGAATGCAATAATGTTTTGACGTCTGTGTTTAAGCACTAACCATTAAAAAATATGCATCGTGTTGTACACTGTTTATAAGCTAATCGTAAACAAAGGAAGATGGTTAGAAACGATAGGTATAGGCTTAGGGCACAGTATGTATATGTCGTACGCATAGGCTATTAGATAGGTTATTAGGACTAGGAGGACTAGGAGGATTGGACTACACTGTACAAAATAACTGCCAGGAATTTCCCGCCAAAAACGCTTTTTTTTTTTTTTAATACAGAAAAGAATTTTTTTAAACATCAGAATAGTCAAAACTGAATAAAGCAATTGTTTACAAAAATTGGCGTCATTAAACGTAAATACAGAAATAATTTTAAAAACACATCAAATGATGTATATTATATGAAAACTATTGCGTTAAAACGACTTAATATAAATATGTTTTTCTACATAAATAATACTTGAAACTTTTTACAAAGTATTTCTGCTAGTCCATGTTACATAACGACCTGTTTTCTGAATTACAGATCTAAAATGTATGCGACAATTACATACGGCCTGTATTTTTAAAGCAGATTTTCTGGCGACTCTGCTGACAGCAGATTTGCTGTAATTTTACAGTATTTTTTTTTTACAGTGTATGTCACAGAGGACAGTTGCAGTTAGAGCATGTTATTGATGATGAGGGGGTGCAGCAATAACCATGGCCTGCTTACTCCCCTGATACGAACCTTATAGAGCATGGGATATCTTAGCCAAAGCCATCAATGATAGAGGCAACTTTCCTCATACGCAACAACAGAACAAGATTTATCTCAGGCTCTGACCAAAGAGAGTGGGACAAGCAACCCTTAGACCATGTAGACAGCGTCAAAATCGTATCTCAAAGAGATGGAGTCATAATCGACACGGGCATCTTCACCGCAACCAGCGGAGTCTTGTGGGGTTCGGAATGAAAGGGGGTGTGGGGGGGGGGGGGGGGGGGGGGCTCTGTCACACTATAGCCCTCTCGCTGTGGGTCGCCTTATCTGTGCTATATATACCTCGCACAAAAAGTTCCGCAATCGAGGTTTGCACATTAATAACTTTTTTATTACGCTATTACCATTCATAAATTTGGTATCATTGGAAAGCGTGAATCCTCCTCTTTACATTGATATAACATTTGCTATGAATATTTTATCATGAAATGTGCATTGCATCCAAATGTAGGGCAAAGTCAAAAGTGAAATGTTGCAAAATGCACTGATTTTGTCAACAGAGTGCCTTCCTTGGCTTGAATGGGGGTGAGGTGGTCATGCATTCAAGCCACGTTTTATTCTTCAAACAAAAGGAAGGCACACTGTTGACAAAATCAGTGCATTTTGCAACATTTCATTTTTTACTTTGCCCTACATTCGGATGTAATGCACATTCCATGATAACATATCCATAGCAAATGTTATATCAATGTAAAGAGGAGGATTCACGCTTTCCAATGATACCAAATCGATGAATGGTAATAACGTAATAGGCATTCAAGCCACATTTTAATCTTCAAACAAAAGGAAGACCTTTTGTTGACAGAATCAGTGCATTTTGCAACATTTCACTTTTGACTTTGCCCTACATTTGGATGCAATGCACATTCCATGATGAAATACTCATAGCAAATGTTATATCAATGTAAAGGGGAGAATTCACGCTTTCCAATGATACCAAAATTTATCAATGGTAATAACCTAATAGAAAAGTTATTAATGCGCAAACCTCGATTGCGGAACCTTTTGTGCGAAGTATATATATATTTCTACGCGATGTTCTCATCATTATTGTCCCAAACAGATCGCTCACATCATCGGCACGGGTATCTTCGTCTCACCCAGCGGGGTCTTGCAGGGTTCGGGGGGCTCCGTCCCGCTGGCCCTCTCGCTGTGGGTCGCCTGCGGCCTCTTCAACGTCTGCGGGGCGCTGACCCTCGCCGAACTCTCCGTCCTGATGCGAAAGTCCGGCGGCGACTTCACCTTCCTGCTCCAGTCGTGGGGGCCCCTGGTCGCCTTCGTCCGGCTCTGGGTCACCGTCATCATGATCGGACCCGCGGGGACGGCTGTCGGCGGCCTGGTCGTGGCCAAGTACGTCCTGACGCCCTTCATACAGTGTATCGCGCCCGCCAATGACCACGAGGTCTCCGTGCGCCTGCTGGCCACCTGTTGCATTCGTGAGTCGTACTAGGCATAAACTACAGTCAAAATGTGTGCATAGTGACCACCTAAGGGAAACAAGAGAAGTGGCCACTTTATATAGACAGGTGACTTCTACAGACAGGTAGCCTACATTGTTTATCTCTGCAAGGGATCACTGTTGGTGGCTTCTATATAAGAAGTTTGGCTGCTATAGACAGGTGGTCACTAAGACAGGTTTGGCTGTATTATATACAATACATCTAATTAGCCTGTAACATCCTAAGGGAAAAGCTCTTGCTATTATGCTCACAATGCCAATTCCCTATGTTCCCAACCCCCTCTGCCATTAATCAACAAAAGACAATTACAAATCCATGTACAATTATTCAAATGTATAATTGTTTTCTTTTAGTTGTATTCGTGGCGGTCAATGGGATAAGCGTTCGCTTATCAACTAAAATTGCCGGATTTTTCAGCGTCACAAAAGTGTTGAGTCTCCTCATTATCATCATATCCGGTTTCTACTATTTGTCTCAAGGTGTGTATAATATTATGCAAATATTATAATTTGTTCATGTACTTTACAATAAGATAATGATTATACGTACGAGGCGGGCTCAAAGGCCTCTCGAGAGTTTGAAAAACATCAATATTTAGGCAAAAAGAAAAAAATAATTATTATTCGAGCAAAACCGTTCTTATATCCTTTCAGAATGATCAAATTTTTTGGGGATGTTTCACAAGATTTTGACTTGAAATGTGTTAATAATGCGTTTGATTAGATTTAAAGGGAGGACGGTCTACCCGGAAACTTAAATGTGTTGTTTTCTATGAAAGAAGGTAAATCACAGGAATCATGAGCAAAAATCCGAGCAAAAACGATAGAGCAACACAAAAGTTATGAACTTCGCATGGTTGTTGAATTGCGTCTGTCGTTTGTAATCGCCATCTTTTATTTTTTATTATGTTTGGAAAAGGAAAATAAACAAAATAAATGCATACTTGTATCTATAAATATTGATGATATAAATACATTGAAATATGATTTTAAATAAAAAAACGTACGGTATTTGGCGACAATAGTCACTATTGACTAATCGCCAACTAAACAACAACAACAACAACAACATCGATCGTGACCTAATTGATTTGCGAGCTGCTTCAATTGGGATAATTATGTAGAAAGGTGAAATTTGTGCCCCTCCCCCCCCCCCCCCCCCCGAGCCCTCCATTATATTTACGTCACTCATTTTATGATTAATAGCATAATTGTCTTCTCGTTATTTAATTTGTACTTTCGAGGTCACACTGATCATCTCTGGAGTAATTCTGCAAAGAAGTTCGATCCCGCACTCTTGCCAACTGGATTACTCTCGGGCATCTGGGCCACAAGTGGATGGTAAGGACAAAGAAAGTATTTATTGAGCATTATTTTTAAAAGATAATCACTTTTACTGTAACAAAAGTACACAATTTCACAAGCCTACGCAGAGCCGTATCTGCATTATAGGAATGTGTACGGGCACATTATGTGTGATCTGCCCTAATATTATAATATAATATATAAAAAATAAAACAAAATATCCTCACAACTTTGTGGCACCATCATCATCATTACCATCATCATCACAGACAACCGATACACAAAACATTATTTGTTCACTGATGGCTGTATGGTTGATGTTATTGTTTGAAATAAGGAATAAAGATACAAAATGATACAGCAGTGATACCATTCATCATCGATACATTCAGTACAGTACCCAATATTATTTTTTCGAATGTAGTTGTGTAAATAGATTGTGTAATTAACATAAACAAATACATTTATAGTCAGTGTTTGCATAACAACCGTTGCAGCTGTTACTAACACCCAAATTAGTGTAATTCTGTATACGAGTTAAACCTGAGTGTCATTGTTGACTCTAATTCACAGTACATGTATAAAATGCTCGTAGCCAGGGGAGAGCGTTGGGTGCGTACGCACCCCCCCCCCCCCCCCCACCCCCACCCAATTTAGAAAGGTCCATTTTGTATCGATCTCGGGTTCACTTTTCATCGGTCTCGGCCATCTAAACCAGTGGTCTCGGACAACGATAGGTCTTGTTGACGACCCTCCCCCCCCCCCCCCCCCCCCCCTGCATGCTTACACAACTAAATCAGTGGTTCTGTTTTGGCGACGGACACCCCCCGCTTACACGACTCAACCAGTGGTTTCAGTCCCGGCCACGTCCGGTCTCGGTCCTGTTTTTGTAAATTACGCACCCCCCCCCCCCCCCCCCCTTGAACAATCCTGGCTACATGTCTGTATCAGAATATATGATGAAATATATTGTTTTGTCACATACCGTAGAACTCCGTCGTGAAGCACCCCCAATCACCTATATGCATCTTGCTTTTTAAAGAGCGCTCTCTATGTGTCCAAAAATGGAGACGTTAATCAAGAATGCAAATAATGGTGACGAATATTCATGAGAATAATAATGGAGGTGAATCTCATGGAAACGTCACATAAAAATACAATGGTGATGAATATTCATGTGAAAACGCCGCCTAAAATAGACAACCACTGTGCTGTTATTTGTATGGAGCTGTGTTTGATATGGGGCGTATACATAGGGTCCCACCCCATGCACATTTATTTTAAAACCTCTGTCCCCGTTGTTAGTCAACGTTCAAACAGATGAATCAACTCAAAGGAAAGAACATGACAGGACAATTTTTAATTAAGGATATGTAAAATACAGATAAGTAAAGTAGCTTTCAATGTAGGCCTGCACTTTCATGGTTCTTGTCCCCCCCCCCCCCCCCCTCCCCCCCCCCCCCCCCTCCTACCTGTGCCAAGTAAACGTTTGCCGCCCTACGCCTTCTGGGTCATCTAAGTGTTCATGGGTTCCTTTTGTTTGGTTTAAAGACTCATGAAAGAAGGTAAATTAGGGTATTTGTATCGGTATAAGCTTTTTTTCTACAACACAAATTCGTATTGTTCTATGCAGCCTTTAAATTCGACGTTGCCACTGACAACCTGCCCCTTCGGCAACAGTATCTACCGTGTACATTGTAAGATAATGCACGCCCTGAACAAAAGCTTTCTGCATCAATCAAAGCGCTTGACAACAAACAATGATTGTGCAGGGACGAATGCCCCCTATTTTTGTTTGTACTATTTTATTTTTACCTTTACATGATATTATTTTTTTAAATCCAGTCATACAAGTAAAGGCTAATCGAGATCCTTAATCACTTCTGATTCTGAATGACACTGGTATAATGCATTTATCACACTCCTAAAGCTCCAAATGCTGAACTCGCCCTTGCCTCTAATATAAACGAAAAGGTACACGGCATCCACGTATATAATAGTAGAAATACCAAATAACAATGGAAGTTGGTTAGTTAGCTCATCGGTAAAATACTGTTTCCGATACCTATGAAGCTGGTGGGAACTGGTTCAAATCACATTATTTTGTGTATTAATTTAAATGTTCAGATGTTTACGTTGATTTTTACATATCAAATGTAGTAATGATTTCTGTATTTTCATTTTTTTTCTTTTATTTTTTCTCTTTTATTTGTGTGATTCATTATAACATGACAAGGATGCTATACAGGGTGGCCCAGAAATAACGGAACGGGGTGCTTGCTATAATGAAGACACATGATGCCCGTCATAGCAACTAGTAACGTTCAATGCGTGCGCCATTGTTAGTACCCCTTCTTCTCTCTACACAGCTGAATGCACGCTAACAATGGCACACGGTTGATCGTTACTCGATGCAGTATGGCGGGCATCATGAGTCTTTAGTATGGCAAGTACCCCGTTCCGTTATTTCTGGGCCACCCTGTATTCTACTACTATTCATGGAAGTCGTGTGTCTTTTTTCATAGAGGCAAGGGGGAGTTCAGCATTATGAGTTTTAGGGGGTGTGATAAATGCATTATATACATCAGTGTCATTCAGAATCACAATAAATTAAGAATCTCGAATAGCCTCTACTTGTATGACTGGATTAAAAAAAGTAATATTATGTAACGATAAAACAAGTATAGTACATACACAAATAGGGGGCAATCGTCCCTGCACCTTCCTGGATCTAACCCTGGTAATACCAACCATACGAACAACCTGGCATCCTACCTACACGACACGTAACAGACAATCGAATGATATATATCTACTGGTTCTTGCTTCATCGACAATGCTTTATATGAAAGATCAGACAAGCATTGTTTGTTATCAAGCTCTGATGGATGCAGAAAGCTTTTGTTTAGGGCGTGAATTTTCTTACAATATACATGGTAGATATTGTTACCGAAGGGGCCGGTTGTCAGTGGCAACGTCGAATCTAAAGGCTGCATAGAACAATAATAATTTGTATCGTACAAAAAAGGCTTATACCGATACAAATACTCTCATGTACCTTCTTTCATGAGTCTTTAAACCAAACAAAAGGAACCCATGAACACTTAAATAACCCAGAAGGCGTAGGGCGGAAAACGTTTACCTGGCACACGTAGGAGGGGGGGGGGGGTGGGGGGGGGGGGGGGGAAAGAACCTTGAAAGTACATACATGTAGACCTTCATTGAAACTTGAACGCTACTTTAATTATCTGTATTTTACATATCCTTAATTAATGACAAATTATCCTGTCATGTTATTTCCTTTGAGTTGATTCATCTGTTTGAAAGTTGACTAACAGCGGGGACAGAGGTTTTAAAATAAATGTGCATGGGGTGGGACCCCCTGTATACGCCCCATATCAAACACAGCTCCATACAAATAACAGCACAGTGGTTGTCTATTTTAGGCGGCGTTTTCACATGAATATTCATCACCATTGTATTTTTATGTGACGTTTCCATGAGATTCACCTCCATTATTATTCTCATGAATATTCGTCACCATTATTTGCATTCTTGATTAACGTCTCCATTTTTGGACACATAGAGAGCGCTCTTTAAAAAGCAAGATGCATATAGGTGATTGGGGGTGCTTCACGACGGAGTTCTACGGTAATGAACTCAATTGTTTATTTGAGAAAGTTATCTAGGATTATTGAATGTCTAATATGTGCCTGCTATAATTGATTTATATAGTCATTGAATTGCAAGAAGAATACATTATTTGTTTTTAATACAAAACATGTGAAGAACATATTTATAATTGAATTACATTACAATACTACATTCAGGGGATAATATGAAATAATGGGTTCATTTCTTGTATAATTGAGTGGTAGAATGACAAGTGTTGACAAATTTAGAGCGTCAAGTCCATCGTTTATAGGATACAAGGAACCACAAATTGACACACGAACTATTAATCTGATTTCTGTTTAGGTCTCGGGTTCGATTGTAGTCGGTGAAGCCTATTTTTCTTTGCCCATTTTCAATCATTTAACATAATTTTTCTAGTCAGTTTCGTCTACGTTTGGATTTAATTAATTAAGAAGCTGCATCACTTCCTGTGTTCCCGCGCACTTTCTTTAGAAAGGTTGATTCATTTATCCTTGGGTTAGTGCTCGGTTTATATAGCTTCTGACTAATCAAGCAATTAAAAGGGTTTCATGGGAACGTCCCCCATTCAAGCGTCTTTGTGGTTCAATGTCGAGCACCGGTCGAGCAATCCGGAGGTCTCGGGTTCGATTCCCGGCGAAGCCTATTTTTCTTTCATAATTTTCAATCATTTAAAATATTTCTAGTCAGTTTCCTCTATGTTTGAAATTAAATAATTATCTGTTATAATAGATAAGTGTGGACTTACAACGCTTTCAAATCATTCTAGATCAATAGTTATGATGATTAAGTTATTCATGAAAACTTATCAAAAGAACTAAGATGAATAATGCAGTACAATTTTGCTTTACGGCTACCCTGACCATGTCATTTATGGATAAAGCGTGCCATCATCATGCTCAAAGGGATCTAGTAATTTTGTTGTCATGTACAAAACATGATATATATGGTCTATAAAATATTAATATTGGTGTTCTGATACCGTAGAACACCATCGTCAAGCACCCCCAAGCACCTATACGCATCTTGCTTTTAAAGACGTTTCCATGAGATTCACCTCCATTATTATCCTCATGCATATTCCTCACCATTATTTGCATTCTTGATTAAAGTTTCCCGTTTGGACAGAGAGCGGGCGCTCTTTAAAATCAAGATGCATATTGGTGCTTGGGGGTGCTTGACGATGGTGTTCTACGGTATGTCCTCTGAGTATGTGTGCAAATTTCACGTGAAATGGATGTTATAATATGGCCAGTACACAGTTATAACTTTCCAGTGGATAATTAGTATTCCGAACACTTCAATCGTAAATATCTTTTGAACTAAAGGGAAATTTGACAAACAAAACACGTTCCATGCTTCTATTGGTAATACAAATACAACAAGGTATGAGAAAACCACTAGTATAAAGAGTCCTAAGTACGTTTTCTGGATGTTGACAATGTTTAAGTAAATATCCCTTTAAGCGATCTTTAACTTTGTACAATTCGGTGGATTCACAATACAGTGCGCCACCTATCGGTTGCAGCGGACAGGCCAATTTCCAACTTCGGGGTCGACATCACAGTACATGTGGATGTGGTTGTGGCAAGATTGGTAGAGCGCGCGCTTTCCGATCATGAGATCCCGAGTTCGAACCCTGCCCACTGCCTTTGCAATATCATTGTGTGGGTTTGAAATGTACCTGTTGACCATGGGTAATAATAATTAAATAATTATTTAAGCGCTTAGAGGCTCTTTGCAATTTGCGCTATATAAATGTCTATTATTGTTATTATATTACAGCCTAGCACCACTGAGCTGTATACGGCCTTATATTTCGATGTCGACCATTTCCCATGAGGCATTGCGGATTTCGGCCTGTCTGCTGCAACCGATAGATGTCAACATTTCTCTTGTATCTTGTTGTTTGGCTTATATAGTAACAGAATAATGAAAATGGGTTCTGATTTTTCAAATTTATCCCTAATTATGGAGATAGTTAAGATTGAATTGACAAGAGTTCCGGAATGCTTTTCGATTGTAGTCAAAATTCTTAAATGGGCAGTACGTGATAAAATCTGGCATCGATTTGTTTGTTTTCTACAAAACTACCAGACATCGATCAGTCAGAAAAATGTTACATTGATCTCTCAAATATCACTTTCTGAGTAACATTTTGAAGTTAGTAGTTCACCCTAACATTTCTCCCGGAGAACCCCCATTTTCTTTGCTTTTTTTTTCTCTTCATTTATACATGTATTATAGACTTCTAGTCAGTTTCCTCATGTTAGAAATAATATATATTTACTCATACATGCTTTCTTGTATTGTATTTATCACAGGAGCATAATTACATCAGTTACAGAGGAAATCATACAGCCTGCAAGGTAGAGTTCATGTTTGTTTGATAGAAGATTAGAGATGTTAAAGGGATCTAGTAACTATGCTGACATAGGTATGCACAACTGAATACAGGTTGGTAACATGTATTTCTGCCCACTGCTAAATGATTATGCGAAATATGGTTACAGTCCGTTATTCCGAAAGTTCGTTATTCCGAAGGTTCAGTTATTCCGAAGGTTCGTTATTCCGAAGGTTCGTTATTCGAAGGTTCGTTATTCCGAAGGTTCGTTATTCCGAGGGTTCGTTATTCCGAAGGTTCGCTATTCCTAAAACGAAATCGGGTTCGTTATTCCGAAAATTAAATCGGGTTTGTTATAATACTATAAGTTGTGTTTTGTTTATCTAATTTACAGCCTGCATTAAACATACCCCTCCCTTTCCCTCCCTTGGCCAGACCAATCAAACATTTAAGTTTATTTTATCTCTTTATATCAAATTATAGCATTATAACAAACCCAAATTCATTTTCGGATTAACGAACCCGATTTCATTTTAGGAATAGCGAACCTTCGGAATAACGAACCCTCGGAATAACGGAC